>CM076578.1:623708491-623798491 GCA_034641835.2 Pinus albicaulis | reverse complement strand
AGATAATGAATTCGTTCTATAAGAAGAAAACAACACAACATAATTTCCCTTATAAAAAAGAGCATAATTGATTTATGAATTCTATTTATAACTCTTTAGAACAATCAGTGAAAGCATAAGATATGAAATGGAATTGAGAAGGCCGTCGATGAAATGAAACATGAAGGAGATACAATGCTATAAATCCATACCACATGAATCCAAAAATTGTTACTACAACTACCTCTGTATTATCAAAAAAAAATCTCCAATTACAATAGCTCTCTTGTGATATATCCAATATCCAACCCCCCTCTATTACAAACACATTTATTTTTATAGGCCAAATTACAAGGGCCCACTTTTCCAAAACAATAAATGTATTTTTGCAAAAATTAAAAAAATAATAACAAAAATAACATAAAAATCTCTTTAACTGATAATAAAAAAAATAAAAAAATCAATAATCATAACACCAAAGATGGCAACAATGTCAAAAATCCTTGAATATTTGAGTTTGCTAGTGTCAAATCTCCTTGAATATATGGATCTGTCTCCTTTTGTTGATATTGATCCTTAAAATTTGAGATTTCCCTCAACTGTTTGCTGATCATGCTCCTCGATATCTTATAGATGCTGATTTTTCTCCATCAAATATGGAACAAAATATCCTCTACCATCTCATCTTTTGACCATCAATCCCATGCCTAAGAATTTGGAACTGCCTCCAAAACAACTTCCATTGAAATCATTCTCCACTTTGTAAGCCAATACTCTATGCAGACTGCATGAAATCTATGACGACATGGCACAGTGTACACTTTATCCCTTTCTCTATTTTCCTCATAGCATACAACGCGTCTCTGAAGTGTCTAGAAATGCAAATAACACATGATTTGGAGGGTGGATGAAACAAACATAGCTAATAAGAGCCAAGGGTAATAAGCTATAATTTCTAGGGACAACGATAGCATAATATCTAGGGACAATGGTAGTAATGCCATAAATTATACAAGGAAACACTAGAAACATATTTATAATAAGCCACAGTCATACTATGCTCAGTGTAACAATCACATATAACATCATGTCCAACCAGATAAAAAGATGTCTTGTCAATGGTTGAGATAAATTGTCACACTTGATATCATACCCCATCATGAATACATAATGACAGTATATTGAGTTTACATACCATTATTTTGTAGCAAAAATTCATGATGAAATAACACGTAGCAATTAAGAAAAATATTATGGTGGGACAACACATATTTGAATGGCAATATTTATGACAATGCAATTTGAGGCTACACAAATTTCATAAACTTTAGTTTCTATTGATGTCTATGTAAGACAGTCAAGTATAGCTACAACCATTAATTTGGTATAGTCTTCTCTATTCTGTTGTTTACATGTGCATGAGAAAACTAACCGCTGCAATGTCCTTAAAAAGGCATATGTAGATAGAACAAAGTAACGAAGCAAACTATCAGTTGCACCATCCTTAAAGAGGGCATATCATAATTTCTTGGGACAACGATAGCATAATATCTAGGGAAAATGGTAGTAATACCAGAAATTATACAAGGAAATACTAGTCATCCATGTATCGATGTTACCAAACAACAATCCCCAGTAAATCCTTGCAGTTTTGCAAACATAGAAACACATTAGGGGAATTTAGAGGTCTAAAATGGGCCTCCTAAGAGAAATGTACAACCAAAATAAAATTTGTAAGAACCAATAGGATTCAAGATGATGATGTGAACCATGGGGGATGATTCACTATTTTTTAAGTAAAAGGGTAAAAAGATTAAAAAAATAAAATAATAAAACCACTTTTTCAACTCATATTTTAAACTTACATTCCAAATTTTTTACTCAAATTCAAGCGAGAGTACTTGTTGGATGCAAAATTTAATTCCTCATCCAAGGAGTACCCATGTTGCATACTTTTGATGGACCTTGCTACACGAAAAATGAAAAATACGTGAAAAAACGTGATTGCAATCACGTTTTTCATGTATTTCTCATTTTTCATGTAACATGATCCATAAAAACTATGCAACATGGGTACTCCTTGGATGAGTAATTAATTTTTGCATCCAAAAATTACTCCCACTGGAAATTTGAGTAAAAAATTTGAGATATAAGTTGAAAATATGAGTTGAAAATGTAGTTTTTTTCTTTTTTCCCTCTAAAATTTGATGATGTAATCAAATCTTATTTTATTATTTCCACTATTATTTGATAATTTCCTTAAGAGGTCCATTTTATACCTCAAAATTCCCCTAATGAGCTCTAAGTAGAATAACAATGCTGGGACATAAGGTCAGTTCTAGGTAAAATGACAAGCACAAAAAAATCAGTTACAACTAAGATGAAAATTCTAACATAAATGCAGTCAAAAAGTAATATATCACAGAGGAGAAGAATTAAAGACCAAAAAATATTAAAGCCCCAAAGCATCCAAGGTTAATCTCATATAGCCTAATTTAGAAAATTTCAATGCTTTAACCCTTCCAAAGATTGCTTTGACTACCAATATGTTCAATTTTTACAGATAAATCAGTTTCAACTTTTAAAATTTAAATTCTTCCTTTAGAGAGGAATCTTGAAGTGATTTAAGAAGTTTCTTTAAGGTAGGTGCACCTTGCCCATATATAGACTGATTGACTTAAATAGAGTATTTATCTCTCCAAACGTAAAATATGATACCTCATATACCTCAAGGTTAAGAAGGGAATGAAGAATTAAGATCCTTCAATTATACTCGTAATTCCTAGGATTGGAGAAGGGAACTAAGATTCATCGGCACTATAAAAAATATTTAAAGAATCCATAAAAATGGATGGATTCCCCAAAGGCTATACTACAATGCTCAAAGAATGAAGGCTTGCTACACACACAATGGTTAATGAATAAACATAGAGAGATTGCTTTGAAAATACAATTGCATATATTTTCCTGTTTTGTTATATCCATTGTAATTGAAGTTTATACAACTTATAGGTAAACTAGAAATGCTATAAGGATGTTGTAGACAAAAATTCTAGCAATGTATAGAAAATGCTTTACCTAGTGAGAAGAAATAACTATACAAAGATTTAACGAGCATTCTCACATGACCTCTAAATATAATTGAAGGTGAAAGTTCTAATTGAATGTAATTTTTGAGATAGCACGAAAAGGAAAAAAGGAGATAAAAAGTACTCAAACAAATATTTCATAGCCATTTCTCTCCAAAATAACTGTTGCATTTATCCTTCAATAATAATCATATTTACAAAAAATGATTGAGCGAGAACTTAAAAAAAAAACAAGAAGAATCATGCCCGTAGTAACAGTTACTACATCTTATAAGGTATGGTCATGGATGAAATAAGATAATTATATTCATGTGAAAAGATTAGCATAATTTTATCTTGATAGTGCCATAGTGTAATAAATATTTTGAATGCAAAACATTGGCATAATTGACAGAGAGGATATTCAAGTAACCTTTATTTAAGTGGATATTTGTTGACAAATGGATTTTTCTCCTGTTTATTTCAAAAGTGGCTAATTTTGAGCGTTCAACAAGGAAACTAGCCTAAAGAAGCCAGAGGACTCTACCCTTTAACTATGATGGACTCTAGAGATGGAGATCTCCTCCCTTAGTCAATTCAAGTACCCTAGAGACAATAATTCCACAAAACAGTAGTCCCCAGTAAATCTCTGCAGTTTTGCAAACATAGAATCAACTCTAAGTAGAATAACAATGTTGGGACGTAAGATTAGTTTAGTTAAAATGACAAGCATAAAAAAATAAGTTCCAACTAATACGAAATTATAACATAAATGCAGAGAGCAAGTAATACATCACAGGCGAGAAAAATTAATGACCAAAAAATATTAAAGCCCCAAAGCATCCAAGGTTAATCTCATATAGCCTAAATTAGAAAATTGCAATGCTTTCACCCTTCCAAAGATTTATTGACTGCCAATATGTTCAATTTTCACAAATAAATCAGTTAACATATACCTCAGTTAACCTAGTTTCAAACACAACATTGTTTGCTAAAATAAACCCTAGCATCCAAGCACAAAAACAATAAGAATCTATCACATTATTCTCTGTAGGTTCGTCGTGATTAACCTATAGTGTTGCAGGTCCCCCTGCTTCCCTCGTGATGCCAAATGAAAACAAAGCTCAGATGAAAACATGAATGCTCTTTCCCTCTCTCATAATGTTTGTCAAATGCATGCTCTTTCTCAGCCAAATCCTCTTGCCCTCTTTTCTCGAATGCTCTATCTAATGCTCAGGTCCATCATAGGAAGGATTTTATTAAGGATAAAATTGATAGGTTCAAGGTTACAGGTTCAAGGCTTCTAGTTCAAACCTCTTGCAAAACCTCTTGCTCCAATGGTGTTGGCCGCTCAGTACCAGGCAGGTTCACATGCTCAGATCTGCACACAAGTCGGCCAAAACAAGAGCAATTGAGACATATGGTTCATGACTTGGAACAGGAGAAATTGAAAATGGAAAATACCTTGGATGACTTGAGATCCCAACTGCAAAGCAAAACCCTAGAAACTACAGAGTAGAATCTTCATGAATCCATTGGACAGAAAGAAACACTTGCAGTTGCCAGTGATACTGAGACAAAAGCGATTTACATGGAAGACTTGGAAAAAGCCACTAGTTTTTTTGAAGAGGCACATTATTTTTAAGACTCCAATGGTGTTGGCCGCTATGTGGCCGCTTAGTACCAGGAAGGTTCAAGCACACAAGAAATGCTAAGTCGGCCTTGCTCGAATGGTTCAGTCTGCCTTGCTCCAATGGTGATCAAATCAATGTCCACTTGATTTTTAAGACTCCAATGGCATTGTTTTTTGTGTGGCCGCTCAGTACCAAGCAAGTTCAAGCCACGTTTAAGTGCACAGAACCCACTACCACGTTCAAGCACACAAGAACCCCTTGCAACCCTCTGCTGCGTTCAAGTGCACAAGAACCCCCTGCCATAAAGTCCTGACCGTGTTGATGAGCTTGCTATAGAACCAGTAGTTCCGAGCTTTTGAAATTAAGTGATAACCTCTTCTTCTTCTGAAGTGATAAATCCATTGAGATTACAGCCAAATATTATTGAACCATTTATTATGGATATTGGATGGCCAACCCTGCAGTTCGGAAAAAAATGTTCAGAGGGCTTGTGTCGAGTGCATAAAAGGTATCTTTTTAACACCTATTTATCTCACATTAATTATCAATCCGGGAGTGACTTTTTATTTCAAGGGTGTACTCTGTCTAAGGCAACAATTTATCCAAGAGTAATGCCTTGCAATATATAGTACAGTGTTCTAGATACAAGAGTAAATGGATGCTTGTAAAGAAATCTAATTACAGTAACATAAATGGAAATGCTCTGAAACCTTAATTAAACCAATCTGTAAAACATCGATCAGGGATACAGTAGCAATAACTCCTTCCCTTAGAAATCGATGCAAGATAACCAATCTGGGAACTTGGAAGCAATAACCAGTGTCCTCTACAGTTGGTGATCATAAAGCAATCGAAATGAAAGAAAACTCAATCTTCGTGCTGATGAAAATAACTGAAAGGAACAGAATCTAGAAACTAATGAATTGAAACTGAACAACACATTGAAATTGAACAACAATGTAAATGAATAACAAACTAAAACTAGAAGAATCGAACAAAAAATATCAACTCATGGAATTGAACAACAAAACTCTATTAAACGGAAAATCCTATTGAACAACAAACTGAATAGCGAAGATTTATATCTATACTCTGAAATGAACAACAGTTAAATGAAACAACAAATGGAATGGAACATCAAATGCCGAACAATGAAGCATAACAAGATAAGTAATTCGAGGATTAAGACTCTTGTTAAATTGGGAAGAAATGACAACGCAGTCCATTATAATAAAACAATAAACTATTAAACACGAAATTATGAATTAATAAAGATAGAACCAATATCACTTCCGTGAATCCAAGGATGTTCTAAATAAGGAAATATGTTGTCTCAATTAACCCACACTGTAAGAAATAAGATTTAGATCATACGATAATGAAATAACTCATAAACAGAGCGTGTCATACATAAAGACAGTAAAATGATAAAAACTAATGAAATAAACTCACAATAACATGCATGTAGCAAATCGATCACACGCTGCAGGAATTGGAAATATAACACAGAGGAGCAGTTCACGCTGCCAGGGGTCGGGCCCTTAACCAACAACAGGGACTGCTCAAGCTACTTCAGATGATGCGAATGGAAAAACAACTTCAATTAATCATTAAACTGGAGCAGCATTACAATGGAATCATGCTTTCAATAACACAACTTTTGATTAAGTTTACAATTCACAAAAGCAACAACTATGATCCCTCCCCTCTCTTTTACAAATGTCTCCTTTTATAAGCAAAGAGAGGAGAAATTAAATAGTAAATAGGATCTCTCATAACAAAATTGAATTTTTCCCAACCAATTGATCAACAATAAAATATATTTCCAACATTTTTCAACAAGAGCAAGGTGAATTTGGCTTTGCAGATGAGATTTGGAGGACGGCCGCAACAACAAATATGAGAAAATCGTGCTCAAAGAACCTTGCGTTTCTCTCAACACAGGCTGAATTTGGGCAAATCGTTCCTTATTGAAGTTAATTGGGCCCGTTCTTGACAAAACCCATGTTCCGGATTTTCTAGATTCTTCTTCATTTGCTCAGAATCTCAACCGCAAAATTGTCACTTCTTATTCCAACGAATTTCTGAGTTGGAATATTTGATGATGATTTGGAGATCAAATCTTCAATTTGGAAAATATCTTGGAGGCTAAAATGGTAAGTGATATTAAAAAATATATTAATAAATCATCATTGATAAAATTATGTATAATAATCATCAATTTGTTAAAAATAAAGGAGAATAAATAATATTCATCCATAAAACATAAATCATTATAAAATGGATTTATATAATAAATTATAATAAATGACATGATAAAGAAGAGTAAAAATGGATGAAATAAGTGTTAAAAAGTGGTCGTATACATGGCCCAATATACCCCCAAACTGAATATATTGCATATCCTCATGCAACCCAGAACTGAATATATTGCATGTCCTCATGCAACCCAAAGACAAAACCCATGTGTTAACCAAGAAAAAATTGTTCATCTCAACTCATGAAATGGATGGAACAAATGAATTTTTCCTCAAATAATGAATATTCAATTTTAGCAATCTTGATAAAGACAACAATTTTTACAGTTGACCTTCAACTATATGTATATGAAGTTGCAGAAAAATGTGACATAAGTAATAAAAAACTTCATTAACCATTTTCTCAAAAATCAGATCATTTTGATGCACTGATCGTGAGATATAAACAAAATGGTTGTAGGTGATAGTGCATAATTTTCGTAATTTTATGAACTAATTTAGCGTGAAATTATATGGGTTTATTTATTTTAATGATACCTCTTTGTTATCCAGAAATCACAAGAATTCAGTTCATAGTTTTCAAGATATACACAAAACAATTTATGCACTATATACAAATGAAATTGTATGCCTTAAATAAGAAAGAAAGTGGAAAACATCCATCATGTGTAGCAATTCCTCCTCCCCAAACTGAAGAATTAGCATGTCCTCATGCGATGCTAGAAAACAAAGAGAGGTGGTTGCTACAATCCGTTGAAATCTATGCTTGGTGTAAAACAGCATGCAATAAGAGAGGTGTTGAGAATGAATAAAAATATCCATGGATGATAAAGAATATTATAGACATGGTCACAAGAAAGAAATGAAGGAAATCAACACTCCCCCAAACTGAAAGATGAGACATGTCTAAAAAAATGGGAAGTGGTAAAGATGTGGAATGAATGATGATAAACAATGCTCAATGGATTTTCATGAAATTCTCCTAAATTCATAATAAATTAGAAAATTATGCTATTTTACCTCAAGTGTTACCTCCAAAAAAAATGTGGAATGACATGTAGGGACTGGCCTTTTTTGAAGTTGATGTAGGCTCAGTGGATATTGAAAGTGATGCAAAAGGTGGAAGCCATGCAAGCACATCATGTCAGAATAATTGTGCGCATTCGCAAGCCTTTGCTGTTAATTGCAATAGTGTGGTCGTGCTACGAATAGAATTTCTCCCATACTTGTTGTTCTCCTATAAACAAATCACAATTTTGTATGCAATTTTCTGGAATCCACAGTTTCAGTTTGGAATGGCAACAGATAAGATACATGCAAAAAAAAGTTCAAGAAGAAAAAAATTATGTAAAAATGCAGTATCAACATTGTGGCAAATCAGCAAAATAAAAGAGCAGTGTACTGCACAGCAATTATACAGCATAGAAAGACATACATACTTATGATACAATCAATTAAATTATAGCATTTACTGAAATCCATGCATGTGATAAATCGTAAACAGATATAGAAGAGTTTTTTAATTATTCAAGGATAAGGAGAAGGGACAACTTAAGATAAACATAAGTACAAATGTGATTATTACCCACTTAAACTAATGTGATCGATTTATGATGATTTTCATGTATAATATGTTCAAAATCAAAAGTTAAGGATTCAACTTTCATCTGATATTTAAATAGAGATATAGGAAAAAGGGTTTAATATTACTATTGATGTGTATAAATGTGACTCCAATACCATCAGCAGAGCTCTGTTGCCCACAGGTGTCCATAACCTTGACAGAGTTTCTCTCTCACCCTTGGAACCATTGTCATTTATTTATGCTGAGGAAGTGCTTATTAATTGTCATAACGGAGGCCATTGTGCTAGCTTGGTGACCAGATAAATCACAATGCCATTCACTGGGAAGAAGTGAAAAGTGGGCTGTCCGGCTCGTGATGAGACCTCCTGTTCCAAGGACTTTTTAATTTTTTCAATTGTCCATTGGACCATATCCTTCATTTGGTGGCCATGATGGGAATGCCACTTCACTTGCTTCCTTATGAACATGGTAAGCTGGCTCTTGATGAGACCCCCTATCCTCTATCTGCCAAATTATAAAATTATTAATGAAATATGTAAATATTTTTCTTTTCATATAGCACTTCCCTATTTATTCATAAAGGATGGCTCAACACTCCTTAAGAGTAGGGATGGTGGAAGAAGTCTGAACAGCTCAATAGAAAATAATATGCCCTTGTTCCTACTCCATAAGTAAAAATAAAAGAAAGTTATAAAATATGGAAAATAACCAACATGATAAATATAATCGATCATATGAATTTAGTGGTAGTAAGACAACAAGATCATGTTATTGATTATGTCCTTTTTTCCTTTTTCTTATCATTACTAAACAACTTTAAAAAAAAACGATGATTTCTTTTGATTTGCTGATTATAGTAAGCTTTAATTTGTATGATTGTGTATCCTTCCATAAATTGTATGTTTGCCTTTCAAAAAGTCATGAAAAATTCAAAAAAAAGTTTTAGATTTTTTTTTTTTAAAACAGAAAAAATTCACTCAAAAGGTGTTGTTCCTTTGAAAAGAAACAGCAAAAACAATCTGCGAAAATGTTGTTCTTTTGGAAAGGAACAACAAGAACAGTCAGTGTTGTTCTTTTTGAAGGGAACAGCAAAACTACTGTTCCTTTTGAAAGGAACAGCAAAAACGAGCGGTGATGTTCCTTTTGAAAGGAACAGCAAAAACATGCAACGAAAATGTGGTTCTTTTTGAAAATAAAACTAATCAGCAAAAATTTTGTTCCTTTTGGAAGGAACAACAAACATAAACACATAAATGCACTGCTTCTTAAGAGGAACAACTGTTGTTCCTTAAAAGGAACAATAACTGTCCCTTAAGAGGAACAACAAACAAATAAAAACACGCAAAAAGGAAAAAAACAGAGGAAAGAACAAAGCTAATATGCAATCCATTGCCAAGAAAATCCAATCAAATAAAAAGGAAAGTTTATGTACAGGTTTTAAGAAAAAAATATTTTTTTAAATTGTTTTTTTCACAGAATTGGTGCTGCCTAAGAATTGCTTTCTGTAACTGAAACTTGCATGGTGGGGTCCTTGTTGTTCAATTGAAAATGGAACGGAAACTACAATTTAGAGGAATCAACACCTGAAACACAAAAACATAAAAGAAATCAGAAAAGAAACAACACTTTATTAAGTTACAACAGCTATGATGTTATTTCCTAAGGGAATATCAATTTATTAATGGAAAAAAATGATCTTTTTGAAAAATGTTTTGGCAGCAGTAACATGAATCTTGAAATGGGAACCAATTCTTCATTCCTTTTTGTTATAAATTTATTAGGTAATGAACTGGATTAAATGCCCTTGTTTTACTAAATTTTCAAGAATCGCTCGTCCATAAATTGACCTTCTTTATTCTTCTAAGACCTGTAAAAAAATGAGTGTCTACCTACAATAAAACATTAAATCATGGAGAAAGAGAGGTGATCAGGCTCCCCTAATCCAAAAAATATGCAAAAAACTACCAAGTAGTTACTCTGTAGAACAAATCCACGAGAAAATAAAACAAATTATATTTTTTACCTGCGGGAGAGCAATGGTCGACCATACTAACCAGAAGTGTTTTAATCATAACTTCTTTGTTTTTTGTCCGATTCGAGTGATTCCAAAGCCAAATAAGAGCTAATTAAAATTTTTATTTCAAGTAGAAACAATCTTTAAAAATTCCATGTAATGGTATGTTAAACTTGCTTAGAACAACCTACATAATAGAGTCATTTTCGATTTTCCAGCTCAGACCAACAGCTGGTATTTCAAGCATAAATTATTCGTTTGATGGCGGATTGAAGAAATTCGAATTGGAGATTAAATTATATTAATTTATGGATTTCCAATAGAAACATTTTTTGAAGACAAAAAGAATTGATGGGTCAAATACGTTAAGGAACAGCCGAGAAAACAGAGTTTCAAGAGTGCTGATTTATGATAGGCAGTCAATATTTTGGTCATAAATTCATCATACGATATCGAAATTGAATGATTAAATTTTTTTTGTAAACTATATTAATAGAGGAATCTCTCATAGAAATATATTTAAAAATATAGTCATTTAGGCCTCCAAAAACTGACTGTCCCAACTCTGTTCTTGAGCTGCCTACTAGACACCCTGTCGATGTTTTGGTTCTAACTTTTTCATTTAAAATCCAAATAGAGTGATTCAAAGTGGGTTAGAAATTATACATCAAGTGCTACTTAGGATAAAAACAGGTTTTAAAAATATTCAATTTTCGTCCCCCAAAACATGACTGTCCCAACTGTGTTTTCAAAAATTTCATCAAGCTCGCAAGCCAAAAAAATGATATTCAAACAATTTTTTTCATATTGATGATAAAAATGAATATATGTGTTTGTATAATTTTTATTTTCAATATAATTCATCTACATACACAAATAAATTAAAATATTTATCATCAATGTTGATTTCACAGCATGTTGCAACAAAGAAACAACTATTTTTACAAAAATAAATAAAAAAATGTGTTTGTTTTATTTCCTCTTTTATTTATTTCTCCACTATCCTACTCTGAATTGTAAAATGAATATGATTACATATAAGAGTATTTCTAGTGGAGCCATTTCCGAAATAAAGACTCAATTATGTACATACCCAATTTTGAAAAATGCATGTTGATAAAAATTAGGGTATGAGAAGCCAACTTCCCTTGAAAAGATGGTGCCAAAAATTGTTGAAGTATGGGGTGATGTTGCAAAAAAATGATGGAGTGAAATCAATCTTCAATGTATCCATTACTTTCTTGATTTCCCATAGCCATCGTATCATGAAGTTCTTGAGCTTTTAAAATGGTTTGTTGGTCAAACTAGAAGAAACCTCATTTTCTTTGATAACTTCTACAATTTTTGGATTTGATTCATTCTGAGTCTCAGTGTAAGTTTTCTCCAATAGTGCATATGAGATAGAATGGGTGGGAAGGGTGGATAAATTTTGCAGTTCAACACTGTAAGCATGTTGTACTGGTTTATTATGGTGAAGTTGTGGAATGAGTTGAGCAGGAGATTGTGTGGGTAATGGAGCCTCTTGATGATGTAGTTGATTGTGTTGAGTGGATGATTTTGATGGGCAAGAAAGATATTGTGGAAGGAATGGAAGATGTGTTTGTGCTACAAGATGAGGGAGAGTAGTCATACAATCATAAGATGAACCATGCCAATCTTGTAGACAAGATTGGTAGTGGTTATATTGAGATTGGCATGGCTGCCCTAACATATGAATATTCCATAATGGATTATGCAAGTAAGGGAATGAAGAGGAAGTGTTTTGAACCATACCTGTTGACCTTGTTGTAGCTTCCCCATCTCTTTGATATGCCACTTCCAAATTAGATAAGGAAGAACAACTATCTAGGGGATGCTCCTTTCGGTAATGAAGGCAAAACACTTCATCAAATTCTTGATTTTTTCGAACCTGCAAAACATTCAATTGTGAATTTAGAGAGCTAATAAAATCATATTTAAAATTTTCAAATAAAACCTTGATTTTAGCTCTTATGTCTCTTGTTCCTGTAGTAAATTTAGAAAAGAAAGAAGAAACTTCTATAGAATTCTTACCAGCCTTGGAAATTCCTCTTGAATACCTTATGCACAACTCACAAACATCATCATATGATAAATGAAAAACATCACCTTTTCCTATCAAATTTAAGAGTTCTAAAAATTCATCTTTGATTCCTTTAAGAATGAGTGTTTTCAAGATCTCTTTTTCCAAATGCTTATGCTTTTATTTTTGAAGGTTGTATCAAAATCGCTCTACATAGTCCTCCAAGCTTTCATCTTCCCCTTGTATCATACCGAAAATATCTTCACTAGATTTGCAATAGTCTTGGTACTTCTTCAAGAATATGTTCTTCATGTCCTCCCATGTTTGGATGCAGTTCCCACCTAGGCTCATGAACCATCGAAGAGCTGCTCCTTTTAGAGTAAGAGGAAACACTTTCAATCTTTCATCATTAGTACAATAATAATATCCTCTACAAAGTATTTCAAACTCAAATAAGAATGTATCTGGATCTTCATTTGTCAAACCATGAAATTTTGGTAGAGACAATGGGGGAATTATGTGCATTTGTGTTACTCCTCCTAGATCTTTGATATGGAATTCAAAAGTTGCAATGTGAGCCATTTCTTACCATAATAAAAGATTTTATTCATGTGTTTCTTTGAGGATCCTCCTTCAAATGTTCCTGTCAATTGGTTAGCAAAATGGGTGGTGCTTACATCACCACTCGAGTGGAACTACAAGATTTTTTTCGAAACTTCTACCTCTAAAATTCAAGAAAAAACACAAGCATTCATTCCTATCGTAAGCTTTCACTCAATTCTGCTATGAAGCGGGCCAGTGAACAAGTGTGTTTCTTGTTTAGTGTGTAGGTTCTTACCTTCCGTCTTTAATACCCAATTCTTCCCAAGTAGAAAAAATTAAATATGCATCACTCTTTCTAAATGGCATACACTCTTCCCAGCAACGGCGCCAAAATGTCGAGGTATAAAAGGTATCTTTTTAACACCTATTTATCTCACATTAATTATCAATCCAGGAGTGACTTTTTATTTCAAGAGTGTACTCTGTCTGAGACAACAATTTATCCAAGAGTAATGCCTTGCAATATGTAGTACAGTGTTCGAGATACAAGAGTAAATGGATGCTTGTAAAGAAATCTAATTACAGTAACATAAATGGAAATGCTATGAAACCTTAATTAAACCAATCTACAAAACATCGATCATGGATACAGTAGCAGTAACTCCTTCCCTTAGAAATCGATGCAAGATAACCAATCTGGGAACTTGGAAGCAATAACCAGTGTCCTCTATAGTTGGTGATCTTAAAGCAATCGAAATGAAAGAAAACTCAATCTTCGTGCTGATGAAAATAACTGAAGGGAATAGAATCTGGAAACTAATGAATTGAAACTGAACAACACATTGAAATCGAACAACAATGTAAATGAATAACAAACTAAAACTAGAAGAATCGAACAACAAATATTAACTCATGGAATTGAACCACAAAACTCTATTAAACGGCAAATCATATTGAAAAACAAACTGAATAGCGAAGCTTTATATCTACACTCTGAAATGAATAGCAGTTAAACGAAAAAACAAATGGAATGGAACATCAAATGCCGAACAATGAAGCATAACAAGATAAGTAATTCGAGGATTAAGACTCTTGTTAAATTGGGAAGGAACGAAAACGAAATCCATTATAATAAAACAATAAACTATTAAACACGAAATTATGAATTAATTAAGATATAACCAATATCACTTTCGTGAATCCAAGGATGTTCTAAATAAGGCAATATGCTATCTCAATTAACCCATGCTGTAAGAAATAAGATTCAGATCATACGATAATGAAATAACTCATAAACAGAGCGTGTCATACATAAAGACAGTAAAATAATAAAAACTAATGAAATAAACTCACAGTAACATGCATGTAGCAAATCGATCACATGCTGTAGGAATTGGAAATATAACACAGAGGAGCAGTTCACGCTGCCAGGGGTCGGGCCCTTAACCACCAGCAGGGACTGCTCAAGCTACTTCAGATGATGCGAATGGAACAACAACTTCAATTAATCATGAAATTGGAGCAGCATTACAATGGAATCGTGCTTTCAATAACGTAGTTTTTGATTAAGTTTACAATTCACAAAAGCAACAACTATGATCCCTCCCCTCTCTTTTACAAATGTCTCCTTTTATAACCAAAGAGAGGAGAAATTAAATAGTAAATAGGATCTCTCATAACAAAATTTAATTGTTCCCAACCAATTGATCAACAAGAAAATATATTTCCAACAATCTTTCAACAAAAGAAAGGCGAATTTGGCTTTGCAGCTGAGATTTGGAGGACGACTGCAACAACAAATATGAGAAAAGCATGCTGAAACAACCCTGTGTTTCTCTCAATACAGGCTGAATTTGGGCAAACCATTATTTCATAAAGTTAATTGGGCCCGTTCTTGACACAACCCATGTTCCAGATTTTCCAGATTCTTCTTCATTTGCTCATAATCTCAACCGCAAAACTGTTACTTCTTATTCCAGCGAATTTCTGAGTTGGAATATTTGATGATGATTTGGAGATCAAATCTTCAATTTGGCAAATATCTTGGAGGCTAAAATGGTAAGTGATATTACAAAATATATTAATAAACCGTCATTGATAAAATTATGCATAATAATCATCAATTTATTAAAAATAAAGGAGAATAAATAATATTAATCCATAAAAGCATAAATCATTATAAAATGGATTTATATAATAAATTATAATAAATGACATGATAAAGAAGAGTAAAAATGGATGAAATAAGTGTTAAAAAGTGGTCATATTCACGGCCCAACAACTTGCACCAATGGTGATCGAACGGTTTAGTCAGTCGTGCTCCAATTCCAATGGTTCTGTAAGTGTGCTCAAATGGCAATGTAGCATCACACTCGAACGACGCTCTTTTTATTTTTCCATACCCACAAAACAAGCCCATTTGGTCAAAAAAATAAATAAAAAATACCCCAAAATATTTGTATTTCATATATAATAAAAATAACCCTCTAACCCTTAGTTATATGTCCAATATAATGTTTTTGGTTTTTCTAAAAAAAATTACCCCAATATGAATGCACTTGATATAATATTGCTTTTTCAGTGACGCCCCCATGGGAGATATGAATGAATCACAAGATGAAAAACCATGGTTGCTTGGTATGAGGAAGTTATCGATATTGCATGATTACTTAGAAAACATGAAAGAAAAAATAACTACGTTCAACCTCAAAGCTAAAACAAATATTTGGTGGGAAGATGTGAAGAATGTCAAGGTATTCATTAGGAGGAACTTACCAGGAGCGAATTCGAGAGACTATTTCGAAAGAAGTATATATCAGAGAGACATTATGATGATAAGGAAAAGGAATTTTATGAGCTAAATATGGGATCTATGATCGATGATGAGTACATTAGCATATTTTTGGAGTTGTTGTGATATGTGCCTTACCTCAAGGAGGAGAAGGCCAAGATTCAGAGATTCATCAATGGGTTGTCAATAACATTAAAAGATAGGATTGAATTTGATAAGCCTAGATCATTAGAGGAGGCCATCCAGAAACTAAAGCATTCTTATGAGCAATCAAAGTGCAATTATGAGATTAAGCATGACTATAAAGGTATTAAGAATAAAGGAAAATGGGATAATAAGTGAGCAAGACCTCATGACACAGGTAACAAAGAGAATGTTTCACCACCTAAGAAGGTCACTACATCGGGCAGAGGACAAGGACTTAGATTTGAGGATAAGAATAAGGATGAAGGCTAGAAGCTTATACAATGTTGGAATTGTGGCAAATATCATCATAGGATGGATTGTCCACAACATCAGGGTGGTAGACTATAGATCTACAGTGCTCACGAGGCATAAAAAGTGGGAGATGTTGGAAAAATTATTCCTAGGATCTATGCAGTGCTAGATAGCAGGCAAGAATATTATTAGGCATTTAGCATTGGGATGGATGGTAAGCTTTGTGATCAAGTTGTTTCTGTTTTGATTGATCCTGGATCTAATTATAGTTATGTTAATCCTAACCTAGTGGATAAGTGTGGTTTGAATAAGTAAGTTCCTGTAGAATATTAGTTAGTGAAGTTCGCTATAGGTACCCAGAAGAGAGTTCATCATTGGGCAAGAGTTTTGCATTTTACTTGAATGGTATGCCAACCTCAGCACATCTGAATGTATCTATGTTGGGATAATATAGTATGATTTTGGGTATGGACTAGTTGTATCTTCATAAGACCAAGGTGAATTCTTATGAAAAGGCTATTGAGTACTTGGATGGCAATGGGGAACAAAGAATCTTATAGGGTAAGAAGAAAGAAACATCAGTTAGGATGGTGACAACTATGTAGGGAAACTGTAGCCACATGAAAGGGTGTTTGTTATTTGCAGTGCACATTTATAGTGACAAAGGTAAGGGAGTTGAGGATGAAGATGTGTTAAGCAAGTACCCAGTTCTACAACAGTTTTAGGATGTATTTCCCATAGAGATTTCAGAGTTTCCACCTCACAAGGAAGTATACTTTTCTATTGAGTTGGTACTAGGGGCAGCGCCAACATCTAAGGCACCTTACAGGATGCGCACACCAGATTTGGTAGAATTGAAGCTGCAGTTGAAGGAAAGCTGGACAAGGGATACATTAGGCCAAGTGCTTCACATTGGGGTGCACCAGTATTTTTTGTGAATAATAAATATGGTACCCTGAGGTTGTGCATTGATTACAAACAATTGAACAAAATGACCATCAAGAAGATGTATCTGTTGTTGAGGATTGATGACTTGTTCAATCAGTTAAAGGGAGCATCAATGTTCTTGAAGATTAATCTCAGATTGGGATATCATCAGGTACACATTAAAGAAGAATAAATCTACATGGAAACATTCCAGACTAGGTATGGGCATTCTGAGTTTGTTCTCATTCCATTTAGTTTGATTAATGCTCCAACTACATTTATGTTCTCGATGAATAGTGTGTTGCGTCCTTATTTGGACAATTTTTTTATTGTATTCATTAATTATATATTTGTATATTCTAAAAATGAAGAAGAGCATGTCCAACACTTAATATCAGTATTTATATTGTTGAGAGGGCACCAGTTGTATGCTAAGCTCAGAAAGTGCAGTTTCTTTTAGACAAAGGTAAACTATTTGGGACATGTGGTTTCCAAGGAAGGAATAATAATGGTTTGAGAGAATAAGGGCTATCATGGAATGGGAAACTCCTAGGAGGGCTATATATGATCTGGATATTTTTCTCCTTAAGAGTTTTGAATTGATATTCCACTTTTCCTTGGTTTGTGTGAGGATTTTCCATGTATTAATTTCCTTCATTGGTGATTATTTTTCTGATCTGTTTTCTAAAATTGTGAGCCTGATATGATCTTGGGTAATATATATGTCCATTATGGTCTAACGAATTGTAAAGAAAACCAAAAGAACTATCTACCCTTCCTCTAGCTATTTCTCATTGAATTGAAAAGTGATTGCGTCCTTCATATAGATTGCATATTGGATTTTTTTTGTGAATCTTAAGCACCATATCAGTTGCACTCCATAACCTTAAGTAAAAAATAGACGTAAAATAAAGAATTTATTAAATTAACTAGAATTTTTGGTTATATGACACTAACAATATATTAGAGGTGTAAATACTTGAAAAAGGTTTGGAGAGGACACTCTTCAAGACTGTAAAATTGAAAATATTTCCACTACAAAGTGTAAATGAATTGTCACATCAAACACTTGATAAAATCTCCCCTCACATAAGATCCAAGTGCACAGTTGCATCAAGAAATTATGGAGTGACATCCCCACTCCCTTGGTACTAGTGTTCATTGGATTATGCATGTTTAGGGATATATTTGAGAGGCATATTTCTCACTCTGAATAATATCTTGTGATGTTTTAGGCTTAGTTACCCTACCTTTGTGTATGATATAATATCTCCAATTGGGAATGCTCAGTAAGGCATGCCTAAAAAACGCATTTTTCAGGAATGGATGCTACAGGATTTGAAACCAATACTTGGATCCCTTAGATCAATATATCTAAGACTGAAATCCAAGAGGAGGCTCCCAACAAATCCCTCTAAGTGGGTTAAACAGATCTCCCACACCTAGTTGTCTTGGGAAAGTGCCCAATGAAGGGACTGCAGCAATGTATGAAGATACAATGGAAAACAATGTTAT
Source organism: Pinus albicaulis (assembly GCA_034641835.2). Taxonomy (NCBI): domain Eukaryota; kingdom Viridiplantae; phylum Streptophyta; class Pinopsida; order Pinales; family Pinaceae; genus Pinus; species Pinus albicaulis. The sequence goes on along the minus strand of CM076578.1, from coordinate 623,779,698 downwards.
ATTAATGCATAAGATGTTAGAAGATCTCAATAGTTATCACATTGATCATAGAAGAAAATTTGTATACAATATATTGAGGAAAGATTCACTCAAGATTGGCAATACAAGCCTCAATAGATCATGCACATGAACGTAAACATTAATTTGTTAACGTAGAATTCTTTTATTTGGCTATGCTGCCACTATAGGTAACACGCTAACCGTCAGAATGATAATACAAAGATATAAAAATATATAGCTCAAGAAATTTGGGGGAGCAATCTCTCAACCCCTTGAAACAATGATACAACAATCCTTAGAAGGATTGGCTAAAATATACACAAAATGGAAAAACTGCAGAAATTTCGGAGTTGCAGTAGCAACTGCAACTCAAGAACTGGAACTGGATGGAGATAGCTGAAGATGCTACAACTAATGGTTGAGTCTCATCCAATGGATCTTTCAGGTGAAAGGCTGATCTAATCACTGAAGATCTCTCCCTCCAAACTAGTGGTGCAAATCCCCACTGAAAATACACTTAGAAATAATGCAGTCAAGGAGAGGTACTACATTGTAGGGGATGGGAAGTGCTTGGCCTGATGCTAAAGATATGAAATCAGCTCCTGAATCTTCCACACTAATCCCCCGAAAGGAATAGAAGTTCCCTCCTCTGAAATATGAGCCAAGGAAATGGTGTTGTGAAACCCTCCATTGCAACACCTTGCAATACAACGTTTCATGCTACAAGAATAACGCTATAGATGAAGGAGGTGGCTTGGCCTTGAGCTTGAAATGTCAAGAATGAAGTACAATCCCTCAAGAGGCCTCTCAAGAAGGGAGAAAGATTCCTAAACAGGAAATCCCTTGTGCTAAGCAGCACAACAATCTCAGTTAAACAAAAGAAGAAAGAAAATAGTCATGCATGTTAGCTCCCTGTAATTAGCAAGATTGGAAAAAGTACGACCGCAGGGAGAAACATCATTTCAACCACTTTGGGATTCTAGGATCTAGCCCTCCTGAATCCGGAGAGGGATCTCTCTAATAAGTGCAAAGATGGATTTGTCTTTGAAGGTTTAGGGTAATGATATTAGGCTAGTTATGAAGGCCAAGGGTTTTGTTTGTTTTTGGATGGTTGAGCATGATTATCATTTGAGGTGGAAAGTCCTAAATGCAAAGAGTTTCAAAGGTGTGAAGTTGCAAGTAGATAGAACAAACTTTGGCCAAGAAGATAGGTAATTGCAGGTTTTATTCCATTGGGCTATGGAGTCATAATAGGATTTAATTGAAGCAATCAGATTCAAGAGTGGTCCATATGGAAAGTCATCTATGTCTAAGGATCTCTTCAAAGTTTGATTTATGGAATGAAATGAAACAATAAGAAAGGGAATTAAACAGATGAAGAACAAAGAGCAGCCCAGGATCCGGTAAGTACTTTGAAACTAGCCAGCCTTTGGCAAACACTTAAGAAAGACATAAAAGTGATCTAAGATTAGGTAAGTACTTCTAAACTAGCCTACTTTTGATGCACTTTCAAGGGAAACATTTCAAAACAAAGGGAAACTTGAAGGCAACTTTTAGAGTAGAAACTAGCGGGACGGGCTCACCACAAATCCTATCCTAGCTCTTCTTTAGTTGGTTACTTCCAGGACAAACACAAAGATAACACAAAATGGCCTAAGATCTGGTAAGTACTTCTAAAATATCTAGATTTCAACACATTCCAAGGGAAACATTCAGACAGTCTTTGGGGATAAAACTAGGACCAGGGCTCACCATATATTCCTTAGTTCATCTCTACCTAACATATACTGAAAATAACATTCAAGTATAACAATCAGCTAAGGCAATAGGACGAGGGAACACCAGCATTCCTATGCTTAGAATGAATTAAATCATTCCTAAATAACACAGATTTGGAAGAAAACATAAAGATAAAGATTTTCAGTCAGAGAAGGGTACTGATATACAGTAGGTCCTAACTTTATGCATGTTTTTCTTTATAAGATAATATGAACACAGTGAAAACAGAAACAAAATAACGAGTTACCATGAGAAAAACATCATCGTCAACATAGACCAGGATCCCATAAATCAGCTTGTATTGATGCTCCAAACCAGTTACAGCTTTAAGTCCAATGCTTTAGTTTAGCAATCATCTACTCTTCCCAGACTAACTTATCTATTACAAGAAGAGATCCAAGAGCCATTGAATCACTATTTACAATTAAAATTCTCAAGCTCAATTACATTTTAGAGTTCAGCAACCTACTCAACCAACCCCTCTCTCATCTTCTCCAGTAGTATTTATAGGAGAATGAGGAGGTGAGATCTGATAAAAGATATCCAAAGATAATTAATATAGACTTAATGTCCTCTCAGCCTTTGGAGGGCTCGATGAAGAAGCTTACATAGGTTTCCTCTATATTAAGTAATTTACATTAATATTTAAGCTCGGTGGGAGCTCTTTTTGACTTTTGAGGCTCTGTGTTATGTGAGATTAACTCTGATAATATTTTGTCATTAAGTTTCTTGGCAGAATTTACTCTCTGGCTATGCTTGAGACAAATATATGATCCTGATCAATAACTTCGGTCTCTAATATGAATTCTTTGAGGTATAGGTGGCACTGTGGTAGCTGGGAGGAATCGATTTGCCTTAGATGTGGCGGTGGAGGCTTTCTGTCTGATGAACCTTTATGATTTTTCTTGTAACTGTGTTTTAATTGGGGATTAGGCATTTGATAAACCATATTAGACGTAATCCTCACAGATCTATCTTCAATCTTCTATTCTGGTATATTTTTGTCTTTCGACACTGATATTATTTGATTTGTGTCTGATTCACCGTGTTTATTGATGTGCAGGGTTGCGCAGGGGTCGTGTGGCATCAATGCCTCATGAATTATTGATGAAATGTGTAGTTGAACCCTATGAATGATTCCCTTTGATGAATCGAAGGCGGGAGGATCGTCACCCTCTGCCTTTGAATTTTCTTCATACATAGCGGAAAAAACCACTAGAACCCTGCAAAATACAAACGATGTTATAAAATCCTTCATATATAGGTTTACTGCTTCGGAGAACATGTGGGGAGAGCATGGCCATTGGATGGAATCATCCAATGATCGAGATTTATTAGAGGAGTTCAAAGGGAAGGCGGAAGAATAATTTAAATCGGAGCCGTCGATTGTGCGGAGATCGACGGTTAGGAGTGGAGGTGAATAAATAACGTGAAAGGGTCACATTATTCGGAAAAATAAAATAAAAAACGGAGAAAAAAAAGGTTCAAAACCTTTGTTTCGGTGAAAAATGGTTAAAAATGGCTTTCGAGATTCAGGATGATCGTGGGCCGTTGGATGAGAGCAGCCCACCAAATCAACGACAGAGATCGCATATAAAAAAAAACCTTATAAAACACACCCAGAATTCAAAACCTTTTAATAAAACCTTGCTGAATAAAGCTCCCGGGTCCGCATTCAGTGACTGTGTGAGGAACCCATGGAGATCTGCTCCAATCATTTTTTGTTGTGCAGATGCTGACTAGGTATTCGGGGCCACTGTTTTTGGGCCGTCGATTTGCAGATCAGATCGATGGCGGAGATGTTTTTAATACCACGCCATACCTTAGTCTATCTATCGGGCTTCTTTTCAGCGCGATCACCATCCGATGAGCTGGCCTCAGATCGGACGGTGCACAATAGTATCGCGCTGAGCCGATATCTAACCTTTAATGCCCGAAGAAAACGGTATGGCCATACCACCCGAGGCCACGTGTTGGCTGGTGGCATTGATCGCTGCCGATCGGGGAAAACCGTTTTCCTCTCAAAAGTGGTGCGATCAACCTGCCCAGTTTTGAATAGTTAATGACCGAAAATATTTAAAACCAAAAAATTTAATATAACAAAGGTTTAAGTTTGGGGGTGGAAAATATATTTGCAATATGGTTCGGCACCTGGCTGTGAGGCCATGGTCTATATGGGAAGTAATATGATCGGGGGTTACAATGCGCGGGCCTAATCAGCATCCGAGCCTTTAACAAGGCAAAATATTTGTGCGCTCGGCTCTCTGCGATGCGATAGGCACTCAAATGGCTTAACTCCTGGTTCCAGCACCAGGGCGTATGGAGGGGAAGGGTTAAATACTTAGCCCAAGGGGGCTTAAGTCTATAATATATAAAAAATGTGATTTTTATAGATTTTCAATGGTTTTCAAAGGAGTTTGAGGGTTTCGATAAGGAAAGAAAGGGTCTTAAACCTTATCAAAGGGATTTTAATGAAGGGAAAGGGGAAAATGAGGTTAGTTTATTAAGAGGAAAATGAAAGGGACAAGGAGTTTGTAGTAGTATTTTGTCTTGGAAATCAACAGGATTTCTGAGTGTAAAATGGGCACAGCAGTGAAGATTCAGATAAAGGCATGAGGACCTCAAGAGTCTTCAAGAGCCAACACTTTTTGTAATAAAATTTGTTCCTTGAAGGCTCCAAAATTATTTAGCCACCTTTTGGTATAATAAATTTCATAGGTGGCTAACAATGGAGACCAAAATCTATACTCAATAACATATCCATCTATGGTTGCCTTGTCCTCCCTTTATACAAATGAAAGCCTCCTTGCCTTGGCCCCCACACATTAGGTTTTCCTTCACCAAATGATCTCTTCCCCTTTCACACTGCGCTGTCTTTCAAGGTGATCCACTCCCATTATGGCAGCGTTGTTGACTTGGTCAAACTTGACCTTGTCCTCATGCATTTGCCCCTTTTCACACTTGAGGGTGAAAAATAGAGCTACTCTGATGATACCTTTCACATTATGAGGGATTTTATTCCTACTCATGTTCCTCCTTACCCATTTATTCACCTCCTAGCTGATATAAGAAAAATTAATGTTCCAATTAGCTCTATGCTAAATTTGGGAACATTACAATCCTCCCCTCCAAAATTTTGCTTATCCTCAAGCAACTGCAAGGATATAACTGAAGGGCTTTCTTGAGGCATGTGGGATGAAATGAATTTGGATCTGCCATCCCCATATGAATCTCCCATCCCCAAGAAATCATCCAAACAAAATGAGCTACCCTCCAACATGGTAGCTCCTAAAAGTCTTCCTCCACCTTTGGCTCATGCAAAGTAGGTGGGCTGAAAATATGATCATGGCAGACAAGGTAGTCTACCCCATGTTTTCCTTCTCTACAATCATGATGGGTGTAGATTATGTGCTGATCCTGGGCTACAAAATTATTTCCCTCAAGTGGAAAAATGAATAACAATCCTTTAGGGATCTCCTCTCCAACATTGAAGAACAAGCTGGCCCAAACCATCTCATCCATGATGAATAGGACATGATAATCATAGGGTATCCAAATGAGAAGTTTTATAAAGGTCTTACATGATGCTACATGATACAAACAATGTCTCAAGTGGACACAGCGCAGTCTATCCCACTGCAATTTCAAAAAATAGCATGGCAGGTGGTGTTTTGACAAAGGGCTAGTTGTGTGAATCATCACATCTACTAGTGAATAGTAAATGCGTGAATGTACCAACTGAGTATACAAGAGATAATAAAACACTTTCCCATGTTTATACAAAGGATGGTTTTCTCCATCATAATAGTTAGCAAACAAATTTTTATGGGGCTCAACAATAAACTTGCCCTCATGTGAAGCAATGCACTGTATGATAATGGTAAGAAGATGCAAGTATTGTGTTACATAATCAATAGATGCAAAAAAAACATTCTCACCATGTTTCGGAAGTAAAGTGATGCATGAATACAAGAATAAGTCCATGCTCCAAAAGAATTGGCCTATGCAAATAGGCTCTTGCCAACACATAGCTCATTTCTTTGACATGATCCTTGTCAAAGACTTCTCCAATAATTTTGCTACATTAGGAAATTCCTCCCAAAATGGAAGTACTTCATGTTCATCTAAGGCTAAGGAGTAGCCCCTTTGCACCATGATAGTGTCATATCCTACTCCTACAACATCATACAACATATGAGAGCAAATATTCCCTTGCTCTCTCAAGTACAACCCAAGCAACAAAAGTGTTTGCTGCCTCCTCATGCTATCATCATACAAGACATGTGATTAAGACATAGTGAATGATATGAATGTCACATCAACACCATGCATCCATACTCTTTTCTACTCAATCATGCAATCATCCTACCACATCTTCTCCATCCCCATACCCTTAGAAAGAGTATATTCCAAGTGATGGCCAAACTCCTTCAATAGTAACCAGTGCAGCCAAGCCTCCTGCTGCCTGGTATCATAAATCTGCAAGTAGCTCACCAGCCTCTTGCTCTCCATCCACATCCACTAAATAAATTTTGGATGTCTCCTTCCATCCTCCATCTTGGTACTCCTCCCATGGGGGCTACCATCCTCCCAAATCAGATTTTTGTCCTTGCATTTCATGGGATGTTGAAATGCATTCTTCTGAAGGATCAATTTGACCCCATAAGGACCCAAATAGGTGGTAGGAAAAAACCTCCCATCATGATGTGTATGGCTCAGGAAGTGTCCAACACAATCATGAGAGATTTTATCCATCCAAAGATGTCCCCCATCATCTATATGTTCCTCCTTGAATCCATAAAGATCCAAGTGTGAGAAGGGAATAACCTCCTCAAACTGTTGAAGAGTCTTGCACTCCATGATGTGTGGGAGTGAACCTCCAATGAAATATCTCCATGAGATCTCCTCCTCATGCATGGCCTTCCAAAACCCAAGAGGCCTTGGATCTGCTTTAGGTAGAAGTTTCTCTTTGAGCTAGGGAGTGCTCATTGAGAAAATGTCATCTCGAAAGGAGAAAGGGTTTCTCACTTCAAGATGTCTATCATCTATCTCTTCTTCCTCCAAGCCTTCAAACCCTATCCTCAAGTGTGGTATGCAAATCAGAATGGCTCATGAGGATGATGGTTCATCTTTGCCTTAAATGATTCAAGGTTGCACAACGCAGTGCAATTTTTTTTCTCTAAATCAACAGCATGTCATGATGTAGACCCATCCATAATGTTTGCTGAAATGATAAGAGATGGAAATTCCGGCATACCTTTGGAAATATTGGAAGCATCTTGTATGGCTATAAGGGCTTCCTCCTCCAATGTGTTGGCTTCACCAACTACTAAAGATGAAGGCTTCTCCTCCATGACTGTGACAGCACTGGTATATGCCTCTTCATCTGGTGGTGAGGGCTCATCCCTCCTCTGGCAAAATCTTCTGATCATCCTTTGAGAAAACTCAGCAAGAGTAGATACCCTTGCATGGCTCCAATGGCTGAACCACCAAGTATTTGCCTCACCTTCAAGGTGTAGTGCTGCAATTTCTACAACATTTCTATCTACTTTAGGATGTAGCAGGAAGAAAGCCTCTAGCTTCATCACCCAAGCCTCTGCTACACATGTGAGTGATCCATCAAAAGTGGAGAATATAAATCTATTGCCTCTCATCATCCCATAGATGTAGGGTCTTCTTTCTTCCTTCAGCTGAATAAATTGTGGTAAAGCTAGAGTCTCCTTGAAGGATCTAGGTTTAGATCGGTATTCAGCAAGGTATTCACTTAGAACTCCAAATTCAAAGTGTTCATCATGCTTCAATTTTTCTCCTCTGTGAGAGTAGGAAGTGCATGGTCCTTCCTCTTCTCCCTCTTCCATCTTCTTAACCTCCTTGGAGAGGTCCTTTCTGGATCTGAAAACTGATGAGAGCAAGCTCATCCTCTTCATCATCTTGATCTCTTCTATCTTCTTATGGCTGAAACTCAGAGGCTAAGCCAAGGATAATGCTCTGATACCACTGTAATATCCCCAATTGGGAATGCTTAGCAAGGCATGCCTGAAAAAATGAATTTTTCAGGAATGGCAGCTATAGGATTTTAAATCAAGACCTGGATCCCTTAGATCAATATATCTAAGACTGAAATCCAAGAGGAGGCTCCCAAAAAATCCATCTAGGTGGGTTAAGCAGATCACCCACACCTAGTTGTCTTGGGAAAGTGCCCAATGAAGGGACTGCAGCAATGTATGAAGATACAATGGAAAACAATGTTATATTAATGCATAAGATGTTAGAAGATCTCAATAGCTATCACATTGATCATAGAAGAAAATTTGTATACAATATATTGAGGAAAGATTCACTCAAGATTGGCAATACAAGCCTCAATAGATCATGTACATGAAATGTGAAATATACTGCTACACTGAGAATGCCCTAGGCTATGACTGCGCAGTTTATAGGTGACACTGCAACCTGCTGAATGATAATACAAATATATAACAATATATAGCTCAAGAAATGCGAGGGAGTAAGCTCTGAACCCCTTGAATCAATGATACAACAATCCTTAGAAGGATTGGCTGAAATATACACAAAATGGAAAAACTGCAGAAATGCCAGAGTTGAAGTAGCAGCTGCAACTCAAGAACTGGAACTAGATGGAGATAGCTGAATATGTTGCAACTGATGGCTGAATCTCATCCAATGGATCTTTCAAGTGAAAGGCTGAACCAATCACTGAATATCTCTCCCTCCAAAGTAGTGGTGCAAATCCCCACTGCAAATACACTCAGAAATAACACAGTCAAGGAGAGGGACTACGCTGTAGGTGATGGGAAGTTCTTGGCCTGATGCCAAAGATATACAATCAGCTCCTGAATCTTCGTCACTAACCCCCACAGGGGAATATAAGTTCCCTCCTCTAAAATATGAGCCAAGGAAATGGTGTTGTGGAACCCTCCACTGCAACACCCTGCAACACAACGTTTCCTGCTACAGGAATAACGCTATAGCTAAAGGAGGTGGCTTGGCCTTGAGCCTGAAATGTGGAGAATGAAGTAAAATCCCTCAAGATGCCTCTCAAGAAGGGAGAAGGATTCCTAAATAGGAAATCCCTTGTGCTAAGCAACACAACAATCTCAGTTAAACAACTAAAGAAAGCAAATAGTCATGTAGACCAAAATCTATACTCAATAACATATCCATCTATGGTTGCCTTCTCCTCCCTTTATACAAATGAAAGCCTCCTGGTCTTGGCCTCCACACATTAGGGTTTCCTCCACCAAATTATTTCTTCCCCTTTCACACTACACTGTCTTTCAAGGTGATCCACTCCCACTATTGCAGCGTTGTTGACTTGGTCAAACTTGACCTTGTCCTCATGCATTTGCCCCTTTTCACACTTGAGGGTGAAAAATAGAGCTAATCTGATGATCCCTTTCACATTATGAGGGATTTTATCCTTAATCATGGGCCTCCTTACCCATTTATTCACCTATTAGCTGATATAAGAAAAATTAATGTTCCAATTAGCTCTATGCTAAATTTGGGAACATTATATATGATCACAAGCACATGTGTCTTATTGGTCATTTGGTTGTGAGATGGTAACGTTAGTGGCCTATCTTTTAGGCCTCTTACCTAGGTGACTATGTGGTAAGTTCCCATGGTACCTGAGGTAGAATTCAATCGTCATATTAGTGCTCTTAATGGGTGATGATAAGCTCCATTGAGGTCACTTTTCCAGTCAAGGATAATATAATGAGGTTGGCACAACTTCTTCCCAGTCCTTCATTAGTTCAAGGTTTTTGGGGATTTCATAAGCTCAAGCCTCTTGGCTTTTAGGAGGTACCTTTGTAGTTGGTTTTCTTGTTGCATCTCTCAATATTTTTTATAATATATGTTGTGTGATTCAAGTCTAGTTGGCCATATGGGTATAATAATTAATTAATTATCAAACTTATATAATAATTATTGTTGACCCAATTGTTTGTCAGTCTTGAATATTGTAAAACATTCCTCCTAAAGTGGAGGGTCCACCACTGCAAATACATAGGATAAATTCATTATTGAAGAGATTAGGTCAAAATAAACTCAAGAGGGTTATTTTTTGTTTGTAGGGTGGGGGGAGGGGAAGACTAGGTCATCCTTGAATTAGTAGATGAAATTCCACCACCAGAAGTTATCTTCACCTCTGATGAATCCACTTGACCCCATATTAGTACAAGTGATTGCCTATGTTAATTTTGGACAACTAGGTCAAACTCCATGTTGTGATGCTCAGATGAAGACACCATTATTTTTATTGGACTCCTCTTTCGAAGAGGTGCAAGATCGATCTAAAGATCATCTTGATTCAATGAGTAGAATATTTATTTTGAATTTATTCAAAATATGTGGAGGTTGGCTTGAAGGTTTAGTGCCCCAACAGTTGTGTCATGCACCCTCATTTATGGATATATATTGGTCAACGTTGGAGGACATTTTCACTCATATCATCCTCACACATTTCTCTCTCCTCATCTAATTGGTTCAATCACCTTGGAGGCTCTTCTCTTCACACGTGGGAAACTTCAGCAAGCAGCAAGTTCTATTTTTGGCCTAAGGTTTCTGCAGCAGCGTTGACCAGTGTTGACTTTGGTCAAAGCAAGGTCAAATTGACCTGAAACTCCCAAACTTACGATTTTCTAAATCCACATTTTTTGGCACAATTCCTGAGGCTGGACGTTGATATTGACTTGGCTGCATTAACCTTGCTGCTGCTATTGTTTGTGTTGACCATTGACTGACAAAGTTGGCTTTTGTTAACTTTTTGGGTTGACTATTTTGGTTGTCCTAGAGGGTTGTGTGACACTTTTGGTTGGCTGAATGTATTGAAACTTTGCTGGTTAAAGAATCCTGCTGATCTCCGTAATGCACCAACACACTTATATATTTATAACTTGTCTTCTGTTGATATACTGGTATGTTATATCAACATTTTACTTTATTGTTTATGTGATTGCTGACTGATATTGGGATAAAAATTAAAGTTGCATCAAGCATAGAAAATCTACAAAAATTTACATGGAATCAGAGCTGAGGCAAATACAAATTCGTAGTTTGTAGCAATCACTGAAGAAGAGCATGGGTTCCTCTAACTACAATGTATTTAAGGCTGATGACAAATTGACTGGAAGGATGAATTCCATGCCTAGAAGATGACAATGGATCTTATGTTGTAAGACCAAGATGTCATGGACTACGTTCAAGGTAAAATTAAAGAGCCTCCATCCACTGCAACTACTGATGCCAAAACAAAGTACAAGAAGGGGGAAATCAAAGCAAAGCTGATGATCAGGGACTCAATTCATAAGAGTCTGGTTGCCAACATCTCTGAGCTGGGCACATCTAGTGATATGTATGATAATTTGGTCCACATGTTCAAGGACAACAATGTGAATCAAGTCCTATTCTTCAAGAATCAATTGAAGAATCTGAAGAAAGGAAGGGATGAGTCTGTTCAATCATATTTTCTGAAGCTGACCAAAATCGGGAATAATCTTGAAGCTGACCAATAGCTAGAAGATTATTCTTGATTTTGGTCAGCTTCAGAAAGGATGAATTGGGAGGATTTTTTTATTATATGACATTCATGGATGACTTCTCTTGCAAAACCTGGATATACTTCTTGAAAAAGAAGAATGAGGCTTTCATGTGGTTCTGTACCTTCAAAGCCTTGGTGGAAAATCTGACAGGGAAGAAGATCAAGATATTGAGGACTGATAATGGCACTGAATATGAGATGAACGAGTTCAAGAAATTTTGCAGAGAATCTGGCATCAAGAGGGAGACCACAACTGTCTATACTCTTGAGCAGAATGGCGTTGCTGAACGAAAGAACATGACCATTGTGGAATTTTCCCGTGCCATGCTATGCAACCAAGGTGTACCAAAGTTTCTATGGGGAGAAGTTATGAAAACTGCTGTGTACATACAAAATCGATGCCCACATTCCACTCTGGACTCCAAAACTCCTGAAGAGGTTTTCTCTGGTAAGAAACCTGACGTCTCACATTTTAGAGTTTTTGGATGTCCCATTTTTTTCATGTGTTGAAGGAGAAGAGGAGCAAGCTGGATGCTTCTGGGAGGAAGGGAATGTTTGTGGGATACAAAAAAAAATTGAAGGCCTATAGAGTATATGTGTCTGGTAAAAGGGAAGTGGACATATGCCACAATGTTACCTTTGTCGAAGATGCTTCCTTGAGTAAAGTAGTCAATATTCTGAGATCTAAGGAAGATCATGAAGCACGACCTAGAAATCAAGAAGAACCGAAGGATGAGACGATGCCCGATGTTGAAGGATCGAGGGACCGGATTGATCCACCTCCTTCGATGAGGAAAAGACCATCATGGCTCAGGGAAACTCTCTAGGATGCCTAGAATCATATGGCCCCAAGGTGGAAATTCCGTGAAAGCAAGAAGTCAAATAAATACCAAGGGTATCTAGCAGCCATGAGTACAATCGTGCAATATGAGCCTGGATCTTTTGGGGAAGCCGTAAAGCATCAAGTCTGGAAGGATGCTATGCACGAAGAGTATGATTCCATAATGAAGAATGATGTTTGGGATGTGGTTCCAAGATCGGAGGACAAAGCAGTTGTCACCTCGAAATGGCTCTACAAGATCAAGCATGGATCTGATGGAAGTGTTGAAAAGTTCAAGGCAAGATTTGTTTCCCATGGCTTCTCTCAAAAAGAAGGCGTGGAATATGATGATATATTTGAAACTGTGGCCCGATATACCACCATCGGATCTATCATAACCATTACTGCTATGCAAGGATGGAGTCTTCATCAGATGTATGTGAAGATCGCATTGCTGCATGGTGTGATAAAGGAAGAGGTGTATGTGGAGCAACCTCTAGGGTTCAAAGTCCAAGATCGGGACACCCATGTCTGCAGGTTGAAGAAAGCCCTCTATGGGTTGAAGAAATCACCCAGAGCTTGGTATGAGAGGATAGATAACTACCTGATGAAGCTATGCTTCACTTGTAGTAATGTTGATCCAAACCTTTAATTCAAGGTTGATAGAGAAAATCCTCTCATTTTGGTGTTGTATGTGGTTGACCTCTTCCTGACAGGTGCTGACCCTCTCATCCATCAGTGCAAGAGGGAGATTATTTCTTAGTTTAAGATGAAGCACCTAGGACTGATGCATTACTTCCTAGGCCTAGAGGTCTGGCAGAGACCTGGTGAGATTTTCCTTTCTCAAGGAAAATACATTGTGAAGCTTCTGGAAAGATTTGGTATGGTGGACTGTAAGTCCGCTTCGACACCGATGGAGCTCAAATTTAAGAAGTTGAGTGGCAGCACTGCTGGGCCCATGCTAGCAAATCCTACTGGTTGACCTCTTCCTGACAGGTGCTGACCCTCTCATCCATCAGTGCAAGAGGGAGCTCATTGCTTAGTTTAAGATGAAGCACCTAGGACTGATGCATTACTTCCTAGGCCTAGAGGTCTGGCAGAGACCTGGCAAGATTTTCCTTTCTCAAGGAAAATACATTGTGAAGCTTCTGGAAAGATTTGGTATGGTGGACTGTAAGTCCGCTTCGACACCGATGGAGCTCAAATTTAAGAAGTTGAGTGGCAGCACTGCTGGGCCCATGCTAGCAAATCCTACTGAGTATCGTCAAATCATAGCGGCCTTAATGTTCTTAGTGAACACCCTTCCAGATGTATGTATTGCAATGAAAAATTTGACTCAACATATGGTTGAGCCTCATCACATTCACTGGGTTGGTGCCAAGAATATGTTGAGATATCTTCAGGGCACGATAAACCATGGGTTGAGATACACTGCCAAGAGCATGACACTCCATGGATATACTGATGTTGATTGGGCTGGAAGTGTGGTGGATCGTAAGAGCACATCGAGATTATGCTTCACACATGGTTCTGCTTCGATATCATGGATGATCAGGAAGCAGAAGTTGATAACTTTGAGCACCACAGAGGCCGAATAAATTGCAGCGAGTATGGCCTATTGTGAAGCAGCTTGGTTACGAAAGCTCTTCAGTGAGCTGTTGAAGCATGTGTTAGATAGCACCGTGATACTCTGTGATAACTAGAGTGGGATTTAATTGTCCTATAATCCCGTGTTCCACGATCGATCCAAGCATATTGATATCAAGTACCACTTTATCCAAGATATGGTACAGTGAGGTGCCTTAAGGCTCAATCATATAGGAATTGATGAGCATGTCGCATATATTCTCACAAATCCCCTAGGGAAGGTCAAGTTCCTAACCTTGCGTGAGAATCTTGGTATCATGGAATGACCCTATGTTGGGGGTCTTATTGGACGATGAGCTATTGGAGCTCTGGGGGGATTTGGGGATAGCTTCTCGAAGCTATAAGAAACCATATGGCTAGGCTTGCCGAATCTTTTTGGTGTGATTTTGCCTCACCTCTCATGATTTATGCCCCATATGCATCCTACCCATTGAGTTCAGGGCTCATGGGAAGTACCTCTCATTTGGCTAATGAGGTGGGAAAAGCTAGAGACTAGTAGAAAAGACTGAGGGATGCATCATAATTTCCGTACTCTCTATCTAAGATGGCACGGTCCAACCACTTGATCTAGGATCAAGTCTAGTGAGGTTTCAGACCTCCTACTAACTTCGGGTCAGATAAACCAACTTCGGGTTGGTATGAGACTCTTTAAGTCCTATAGAGGTTTTGGACCTCTCGGTTGAATTTGTTAGTCGGGAATGATGTCTTTGTGACTAACCCACTTTTTTTCTGAAATAAATAAGCTAGCAAAGCAAGTTACAGTGGGATGATGCACAATATTTGGATTGCACAGGTGGATGGAGTTCTCCATAGTTGAGAGGAAGTGTTAATTTTGGACAACTAGGTCCAAACTCCATGTTGTGATGCTCAGATGAAGATGCCAATATTTTTATTGGAATCCTCTTTTGAAGAGGTGCAAGATTGATCTAAATATCATCTTGATCCGATGAGAAAAACATTTATTTGAATTTATTCAAAATATGTGGAGGTCAGCCTGAAGCTTTAGTGCCCCAGTAGTTGTGTCACACACCCTCATTGATTGATATATATTGGTCAATGTTGAAGGACATTTTCACTCATCTCATCCTCACACATTTATCTCTCCTCATATGATTGGTTCGATCACCTTGGAGGCTCTTCTCTTCACACGTGGGAAATTTCAGCAAGCAACAAATTCTGTTTTCGGCATAGGGTTTCTATAGCAGCATTGACTTTGGTCAACGCAAGGTCAAATTGACCTGAAACTCTTCCAAACTTTCAATTTGCTGAATCCGCATTTTTTGGCACAATTCCCGAGGCTGGATGTTGAATTTGACTTGGTTGCATTGACCTTGTTGTTGATGCTGTTTGCGTTGACCATTGACTGAAAATGTTGAATTTTGTTGAATTTTGGGGTTGACTGTTTTGGCTATCCTAGAGGGTTGTGTGACACTTCTGGTTGGCTGACCATATTGAGACTTTGCTAGTTGAAGCATCTTGTTGACCGTCGTAACACACCAACACACTTATATATTTTTGGCTTGTCTTTTGTCGATATACTGGTATGTTCTATCAAAAATTTACTTTATTGTTTATGTGATTGTTGAATGATATTGGGATAAAAAGTAAAGTTTCATCAAGCATAGAACATCTACAAAAATTTACAACCTATTTTACTCAACCTAGTAATCCATATGATCACTTTCCTTCTTCCAAAAACTACCATTGGGTGGAAAAACCTCACACAAACTAAGGTAAATTGTAAGAGTGTATCAAATCTCTCAAGGGAGAAGAGATTTAGATCAAATACGATTTGGATATATTCCTTCAAAAATAAACCATTATAAATCTATGTCTTAGAAAACAAAATCCAACCCATATCTCAATAAAAAAACAAATTTGATAAGTCATCACTCCCACACAAAATGAAGTTTGTATACGAGTCACTATGTAATGCATTGGTAGGGGGAAATGGGAGGTTGCAATCACCCTATAAGACACTAGTAGGGAGTGGTTGGGTATTGAAATCAATTTTTAATAAGATTGAGACTCATATATGATTCATACACTATGGATATAGAAGAAATAAGACCCAAAGGAGATCACAATTTATGCAATCACTCATAAAAAAAAAAACAAAAGAAAGCTATATGGAAAAGAGAAGGAGAACACAAACAATACGAATTTCTTCCTAGTGGATTCACCATTTTTGTTTGACTAAAATTTACACAAGACAAATGGATTTCTGTCCCATATATAACACATTAGGATCTACCAAATAGTGGATAAAATAATACATCAAGCTACCGGATACCTAATGCAAAATACTCTAATTGGAAAAAAAAAGACAATGGCATACCTTATTACCATCATATGCCAATTCAAGCTATAAATACACTCCAGCAGCTCAAAATTACACCCTACTTATAGATGCTACTCTAAATCCTTGATAAAAACACCTGCACACATACTCAAATGAAGAAAATGTCATTTCCCCCAAGAAAGGCAATTTGGGCTACAAAATAATCTAATCATAATGAGCACATTATGATCTCATGCATCATATGGAAAAGGAAAATAAATTGGTATTCTATATAAAGTATAAATACAACACCAAAACTATACCTCTTATTATATATTTCTTTCCTCCAATCACTTGACCTTAACCCTCCCTTGGATTACTCACAAATTAGGCTCATTCATGAAGCATGAGAATAATTTTTGGTGGTAATTCTACAACATAACAAGGTATTCTAATTACTTTCTCTTCTCTTCCACCCATGAGAGGATCTCATTATAAAGTTCATTCCAAAATATGGGAGGATGTATATAGACATTTTGGGAGAAGATAAGTTGGAAAAATTCCCTAATTATTAATCCCAAGACAAATCATGACATCCTAAGTCGATTTGATCTTCTTGGAAAGGTCAATATCCAGAAACTCTAAGCTCCATCACTCCCTAAATGAAGACATGTTGTGTATGTTTAGGGATGTGTGAGAACATGTGAACTAACATGGAGTGATGGTATACAAGATGAAAATATTGTGGGAGTGATGGGTTGTCTATGTAGGTTCATACAAGGGTGAACAAAGGTGGATTCAAGCCAACAACTAAAGGGAGTTGAGTTGTCATTCCTCTTACTAAATATTTTATCAACCTATTTTTCACCTCGTGGATACATGACCCTTAGCCCTCATGATTTGATGAATTTTATTTAAATGAAGACCTTTGTTTGGCTAGTTTGACCCTTAATCATAGGTAGGTAGGCTTATGTATGTGGCTAGGACCCTATATCCACTACTAGGCCTCCTTATGCCTACGACTAGGGCCCTTGTTAGCCCTTTTGTATGCCTGTAGCCAAGGGAATGTTCTAAAATTCCTTGGTCCCTAGGAGATTTTTTTCATGTCTCATATATTTGAGCTAGCCAAGACTCATCATTTAGAATCTTTTGTAAATTCTCATTATCCTAAGCATCCATATACATCCTACTACGACCTCTCTTCTACCTATTTATACTAGACCATTTGAGAGGGTCAAGATAGTTTTTGAGAGCCTATCTTTGAGAGCGATGAGATCTTGATGATATGCTGCCATTTTGATGTTAGAGAGAGCTTGTGAGGTCTTGATCATATGTGTGTTTCTCTTCATGCTCATTTCTTGGATATAGTGGGGAAACTCTGTCAGATTCTGGAGAGTGTTGGTCTCTATGAGTCACTAGTGATCAAATGTACTCTTTCCACATGATTGATAGGGTCTTAGGTCAATTTTTTATAGTTTCAAATAAAATTTGACATCTCTTGATTATCAAATGGTCATTGGTCAGTGTCTAGGTATTATTACTACTCCCTCCATTTTCAAGGTCATAAAATTTCATCATGTTGATGCCATCATTCCTTGTGTGAGGTCATCAAATGAGTGTCTTGGTCATCATTTTTGTCATCAAATTATAACATGCATACTTTAAGGGTTAAAATTTCAAAATAATGGTTTAAGATATGAATTTGGTGTCATCATTAGCTCATGTCATCAAAATTCATGTAGGGAGTCATGTCATCACCATAATCACCATCATGGGAGTTAGTAATTAGGGAAAATTTTTCAAAAAAAAATTTCAAAGGTATATTTATCCCACATGGAGATATAACCTTTCCAAAAAAGAGCAATTAAAATTACAATACACTACCTCATTATGTCATTTCTCAAAAGGACATGTGATGACACCCCATCACCAAAGCAAAAAATTGACTTTCAAGTAACAAAAGGACCATCCAAGAATTAAAAGCTTCATTCCATCCTCCAAGAGTACTTTCCCACCAATGTTCTTCATCTCAGCCATCCGAGTCTGCAATTTTCCATTACCAAACCCTTGCCATCAAGCACGTTGCGCTTCTACCCTAGATCACTATGCTTCTGGGGGCACGTTGCATTTCTAGGTTTGGAGCCCAAACCAGAGCAAAAACAGGTTCATTTTTCATTCTATAAGCTTTAGAGACTCACGTGAAAAAATGAGCCAACTCATATGAAGGAGAAAAATGCTTCACCATTCATCAAGAGGGCATTTGAACAAGTAGGTTTCCTAGGGTTTTGCGAGAAAATACAAGATTTGGGCTTCCATGCTAAGTTTAATAGTCTATTTTCCACCCATTTCAAGAGGAAAAAGACCCCCATAGTAGGGGTGGACTTCTTGGTATCAGTAGAGGTGATTGGCATGATTTTTAGGGTTGGAGGTCATTTGCTGCACACATGGATAATATTAATTCAAAATACGTTTATGAAGTAATGAAGATTAATATTACAAATGTGAAAGAGGTTTTTCTCAATAATAGAACAAATAACTAAAACCTCCTTCAGTTTATGCACATGTTTTATGATTTGAGAGAAATGCCCAAAATAGAATTGCTACAAGAGATTTGCTACAATTTTGGACAACTTGACTTCAAGTCAGTTGTTCAGGGGTTTTGATCAGGTGTTTGCAGTGCTTGATGACTATATTGTGTATTATACATCGTAATATTTCTAGCCATACCACTTTCAGCTCAAACCACCTTTGGGAAGGCCTCCAAATCACTCTCCAAACTTTTGCTACGCTTCTGTTGCAATTTTGCAATTTTTCACTGCGTTTTTAGAGACCAAATTCAAACTTGGATTCTAAACAAATGGGAAAATATTTTTCAAACCAGAGGTGGTTTTTTTCATAACATGCCTAAAAAAAAAAACTCTATCAGTTGTGTAAAATTTTTTATGGTTAGAGAGGCATTTCCTTATCTTTGAGACCTATTTTTGCAGAAAACCCAAAAATTTGACCCTATAGAAACGTTGTGCGACCACGCTGCGCTTCTTCTCAGAGCCTTCAAATGAAAAATGAAATACATAAATAGGTTTATTTTTATCTCTACATTACGTATATGTTCTTGGTATATAATTTCAACTCTCAGTTTTAAATATAAAGGAAAAAAACTTGCAATATTTCATGTTTTTGCCACTATTCTGGACTCCACACTGCGCTTTTGGAATAGTCTTGGGAGATTGGATTTTTAGGTGCCTTGAAGGTGGATTGATTCAATATTTAAGCTTCAATGTTCCTCTACACATCCTCGTATATCTTCACCAACCATGATTTTAGCTCAGAGATAAAAAAAGTCACCAAAAATTCTCCTCAAGGACCATGCCGTGCTTTTGTGGGACAATCCGATTTAGAGCTTTTTTGGTCAAAGTCAACTTATTTTCGTGTAATTTTTCTTACAAGGAATTTAATTGATTTAATTAAGTGTAAAAGGGATAATAAAGGTCAATTTCATGTCATTTCCACAGTAATAAATTCTTGTAAAGTCACCTAAGTCAGTTAAGTCTAAACATGGAGTTGGTTTCTAACCTCCGTAGTTTTAGGTATGGTTAGATATATTGGTGTAATTAGTTCCTAGGATGATGGATTCGACCCATAAGAGGGGGAATGTGGTTTTTAATCTATATTTAGCCTAATTTAATTCAAATCAAGGGTTGGATACTTGCAACTCATACTTGGACTTGTGTAGTTACTTATTTTGGAGAAATACAACAAACAATTGTAGCTATTTTCGTGGGATTCTTGTGCTGTGGTTTGTGGATCTATTTTTCCAGTATTTTCTTTATATTTGATAATTAGAACTATCTAGATACCATCTACATGCTTCTTATGCTTTATATTTGAAGGTTTAAAATAGAAATCATCCCATGTATGCTCTGTTTTTGTTCAAGATAAGCATTTAAGTTTTTTTCCTCAAGTGAATTCATGCTCTTGCTAACTTAATCTATGCTACATCTTCCTCACCTTTAAAAAAAATAAAAAAATTTTGAGCCCTAGATTGCATCTACCTTGCCCCATGTTATGTCTGCAGCTGACCTTTAGAGATATTTGACCTAGTTCCTAGTTTTTGAGCTCTTATCCAACAAAAACCTAAAATCAAAACGCTAGTGAGCTGAATATCTAGCCTAAGATATATTTTTATCTCTAGTAACTTCATTGGTTGTGAGATTTTAGAGAGAGCCCTCTATGATTTTGTAGGGCTAGCTACCAAATCCAAATTTTGTATGAGGTTACCTCCTTCGATGTCTTTTCTCAACCTTGGGAAACTGAGGAGCGCTAAAATTTTGGTGCTGTTGTTGGCGAGCGATAAGTTTCATATTTCCCAGGAAATATCATCAAAGTTTAGATATGATTTGCTGATGGTGGATAACAATCAGACACACATGAAGACTGAAATCATTCACCTAGTGACTCCAACTTGATTCAAAGACTCCACTAGAATCAGGATCTAGAAATCAGGGTTTTATTTTTTATTCCACTAGTAGAAGAATCAATAGCCTAAAGGAATCCTTAGTTCATCTATCGTTCTCAATATGGATTCAATTGATAGAAGGTATGATCATATGAATCATGTTCACAATCCCAGTTTTACAAATCAAATACCTTTCATAGATTGGAAAACTTATCTTCCCAAATTCATAGATGGAAATGAAGATGAGGCGATTCTGCATTTAATAAAATCTCATTGGAATATACATAAGCTTGGGATTAGGTTTCATGAGGCTTTTTTGATGAAAATGTTTATGGATACCCTAGAAGGGAAAGAAAGTTCATGGTATGAAGGGTTGAATCCAGGTAGCTTATTCTCTCTTAAATATTTCCACACAACATTCTTTGAGTTTTATGGAAAATCTCATCATTCATTCTCGTTATTTGAAGATTTTTGTGAATACTGTGAATATTTCAATAAATACCTTGAAGAGTCTTTTAGTGATGAAGAGTGTCTAAATGATGAGATCATAAAGGCCCTTTATGAATTTTCTTCCCAACAAAAGATAACAAATATTAGCTACCTTGATATAAAATATCAGTCATAGGTTTTCTAAGGTGTAACTTACTTGTCAATTGATGTTAGACACCTTGATATCCTTCAGAAGCCTTCAAAAGTTGATTTCATGCCTCTAGAAGAGAAAACAAAACAAGTGGAAGAAAGCTTAGTGTGGAGCCTAGAAAGCGCAATGTGACTGCTTTGGCACCAAATTCTAGAGTGCTTTTGACTTGAAATTTCTAAAATTTCACTTGGTGATGAATGAGATATCTTCTTCAATGAGGTGAATGAGAAAATGAGCTTGAATTGGTCTTTTATAGCTTGTGGTGGTGTTTTTTCTTCATAGTAGTGGGATGGCCCACTACATGTCCTTTCAATTTGCTTTAAAAAATTGTAGCTTTGACACTTTATATGAAGATTTAGGAACATGATGAACTTATTACATATTGAAACATAAACTACATTTGAAACCAAACTTTAATGAACAAATTTAGCTATTACCACTCCTCCATTTATAGATTTTATGTATGGAATGATAGATTTTGGATGACTGAAACCCTAATGACCTAATGGAGACACTGAGCTAAATGAAATCATGATGATTTTGACTGAAGTAGTGATGATGATCTTCAGTGATTGTACACTCAATTGGGTGATGACAAGCACCAACATGTAAAATTTTTGAAAGGAGTGGAAATAGCCCTAGACACTATCCAGTGACCAAATTTTTATTTGAAAACCTAATGAAATGACAAAAAAATGACTTTGAGAACATAACAAGACATGATAAGAGTCCATTTGATCATTGGTGATAGGCTGAACATACAGACACTAACAAGAACTACTGGGAAAAGTCCCCAGTCACATGCATACCCATGTTGTGTGTGCAACTGGAGGTTTCTAGTCACACTCTTTCCCATGTCAAGGGAGTGACTAGGGGATTGATGCATGAAAAGGCTAGGTTAGTTCAGGGGCTATGATCCCAAAAGGTTGGGATGGATCCTAGGTGTCTTGTAGCATGTGAAAAACGTCTGAGTTGTTGTGTTGTGCCAATTCCACTTCCTTAAGGTGACCTAGGAGGTTGAATTAAATCATGGTAACTCTTTGTCACATGTTTGCCTCAGTCGGCTGGTTACTTGGGTAGATGTGGGGGGAGGGTGTTACATAGAGGTATCAGAGCATGTTTCATCCATCAGACTAGATGGGTAATGTATTTTTCATGCATTCATGTCAGTTGTGTATGTTTACTTGTGGTATATTTGGTTGCTGCATCCGTATGGTGTTGGACATGGTTGGAGTGATGTCTCCATGTGAAGGATGATGGTGTTGTGAAATGTGTTGTCGTGAGTGTATGACTGGTTATGTGTTGTTTGGACATGTCAAGTGCTCACATATTTTCAATGTACATTATTATGGTTGTTTTTGTCAGGAATGTGGTCATGTTATGTGTAGTCAATATGGTCATGTATTGATGGCTGAAATCTAGCTAGAATGATGTTTATGTGTTGATATACCTATGTGCTATAAGTATATATGATGTTATGATTATGTCTATACATGTATTCCACTGATTAGTTGATCTTGTAGATGAGATATCCTCCCCGAATTATGCTATGGTACGTTGGTTTATTGTGATTTGGTTTAGCTAACATAAAATTCCTTACAGGAAGAAATCAAATATGACTACCAAGATGAGAAACATGGTGTTGGGAACTCTTATGATGTAACAAAAACCTTGAGAAGTTTGAAGGAAGAAATAAGGAGTTGTAAAGTAGATAATGATAGAATCATACAGACACAAGAGAAATAATCAGAGGTCAATGTAGTAATCTTTTAGAGTTTTTCAGAGTTGCAACAACAAGGATCACTCCAAATCAGCTATGGACAGGAGGATGGGACTAATGGGGCATATGTAAGTAGGTATCATGGTGGTCACATTTTGTATAGAGATGACATGATCAGAGATGGCAGGTTCTTGGACACTCTAGATAGGAGAGGTGACAGACATAGGTACTATTCTAGTTCTGGTTATGACAGACACTATGATCATCATCATTATCATCCTTACAGGAGGAGTGACAGGAGATATTATCCGGATGATTTTAAGAAATAAAATCCACCTAAATTTGATGGAGAGATGAATGAATCACAAGATGAAAAATCATGGCTGCTTGGTATGAGGAAGTTATTCATATTGCATGATTACTCAAAAAACATGAAAGCCAAAATAACTACTTTCAACCTCAAAGCTAAAACAAATATTTGGTGGGAAGATGTGAAGAATATCAGGGGTATTCATGAGGAAGAAATTACTGGGAGAAAATTCGAGAGACTATTTTGAAATAAGTATCTATCAGAGAGACACTATGATGACAAGGGAAAGGAATTTTATGAGCTAAATATGGGATCTATGATCGATGATGAGTACACTAGCATATTTCTGGAGTTGTTGTGATATGTGCCTTACCTCAAGGAGGATAAGGCCAAGATTTAGAGATTCATAGTGGGTTTTCAATAAAATTCAAAGATAGGATTCAGTTTGATAAGCCTAGATCATTGCAGGAGGCCATCCAGAAACGAAAGCATTGTTATGAGCAATCAAAGCGCAGTTATGAGATTAATAAGGACTAAAAAGGTAATAAGAATAAAGGAAAATGGGATAATAAGTGAGCAAGACCTCATGACACAGGTAACAAAGAGAATATTTCACCACCTAAGAAGTTCAATACATCTGGCAGAGGACAAGGATGTCGATTTGAGGAGAATAATAAGCATGAAGGTTGGAAGCCTATACAATGTTGAAATTATGGCAAATATCATCATAGGGTGGATTTTCCACAACATCAGGGTGGTAGACTGCAGATCTATAGTGCTCAGGAGGCACAAAAAGTGGGAGATGTTGGACATATTATTCCTAGGATCTATGCAGTGCTGGATAACAGGCAAGAATATTACTAGGCATTTGGCATTCAAATGGACAATAAGCTTTGTGATCAAGTTGTTTCTATTTTGATTGACCCTGGATCTAATTATAGTTATGTTAATCCCAACTTGGTGGATAAGTGTGGTTTGAATAAGTAAGTTCCTCCATAATATTGGTTAGTGAAGTTGGCTATAGGTACCAATAAGAGATTTCATCATTGGGCAAGAGTTTTTCATTTGAATTGATTGGTATGCCTACCTCAACACATATGAATGTATTTATGTTGGGATCATATAGTATGATTTTCGGTATGGAATGATTGTATCTTCATAAGACCAAGGTGAATTTTTATGACAAAGCTATTGAGTACTTGGATGACAATGGGGAACAAATAATCTTACAGGGTAAGAATAAAGAAAAATCAGTTAGGATGGTGACAACTATGCAGGCCAACCGTAGTCGCATGAAAGGGTGTTTGTTATTTGCAGTGCACATTTATAGTGAAAAAGGTAAGGGAGTTGAGGATGCATATGTGTTAAGCAGGTACCCAGTTCTACAATAGTTTCAGGATGTATTTCCCACAGAGATTTTAGAGTTTCCACCTCACAGGGAAGTATACTTTTCTATTGAGTTGGTACCAGGGGCAACACCAACATCTAAGGCACCTTACAAGATGAGCACACCAGAGTTGGTAGAATTGAAGTTGCAGTTGAAGGAAAGTTGGACAAGGGATACATTAGGCCAAGTGCACCACATTAGGGTGCACCGGTATTGTTTGTGAATAATAAATATGGTAACCTCAGGTTGTGCATTGATTACAGACAATTGAAAAAAGTGATCATCAAGAACAAGCATATGTTGCCGAGGATTGATGACTTGTTAAATCAGTTAAAGGGAGCAGCAACATTCTCAAAGATTAATATCAGATTGGGATATCATAAAGTACACATTAAATACGAAGAAATCTAAAAGGAAACATTCTAGACCAGGTATGGGCATTATGAGTTTGATGTCATTCCATTTGGTTTGTTTAATGCCCCAGCTACATTTATGTGCTTGATGAATTGTGTGTTGCATCCTTATTTGGACAAGTTTGTTATTGTATTCATTGATTATATATTGGTATATTCTAAAAATGAATAAGAGCATGTCTAACACTTAGCAATAGTATTGAGATTGTTGAGAGAGCATCAGTTGTATGCTAAGCTCAACAAGTGCAATTTCTTTTAGACAAAGGTACATTATTTGGGACATGTGGTTTCCAAGGAAGGAATAATAGTGGTTCGAGAGAATATAAGGGCTATCATGGAATGGGAAACTCCTAGTAGGGTTATATATGATCTAGATATTTTCCCCCTTAAGAGTTTTGACTTGATATTCCACTTTTCCTTGGTTTGTGTGAGGGTTTTCCATCTATTGATTTCCTTCATTGGTGATTATTTTTGTAATTCTTTTTTCTAAAATTGTGAGCCTGAGATGAGCTTGGGTAATATATATGTCCATTATGGTCTAACGAATTGTAAAGAAAACCAATATTATGGAATATTAGGATTAGGCTCCCTTATTAGAGTTTGGGCTTGTTTTCCCTTGTAGAATTTTATAGAATTAGTTTTTTACACACTTTCTTGTATTTCAAATCCAAACTTTCCTTCTCTTATGTGTGAGCTTGTTGTTTGTCGTATTTGGTAGGCCATAACTCACATACAATTACTTCAAATCCATAGTATGATGCTTTTAAGTGAATTTTTTTTTGTGCTTTTGCATTTTCATCTTTGAGTAATTAAATTTATTTGTGAGTTGATTTTTGAATTGGATTCTTGTGATAATTTTGATTATATAGAATTATTATTGAGAGAGGTTGTGAGGTTTAATTTGTCACTTGGAAAAATAAAAGATCTTATCTACCCTTCCTCTAGCTATTTTTCATTGAATTGAAAGGTGATTGCATCCTTCATATAGATTGCATATTGGATTTGTTTTGAGAATCTTAAGAACCATCTCAGTTGCACTCCATAAACTTAAGTAAAAAATAAACATAAAATAAAGAACTTATAAAATTAACGAGATTTTTTGGTTATATGACACTAACAATATCTTAGAGGTGTATATACTTGAAAAGGTTTGGAGAGGACACTCTTCAAGACTATAAAATTGAAACTATTTCCACTATAGAGTGTAAATCCATTGTCACATCAAAAACTTTATAAAATCTCCCCTCACATAAGATCCAAGTGCACGGTTGCATCAAGAACTTATGGAGTGACATCCCCACTCCCTTGGTACTAGTGTTCATTGGATTATGCATGTTTAGGGATATATTTAAGAGGCATATTTCTCACTCTGACCAATATCTTGTGTGGTTATAGGCTTAGTTACGCTACCTTTGTGTATGATCACAAGCACATGTGTCTTATTGGTCATTTGGTTGTGAAATGGTAATCTTAGTGGCCTATCTTTTAGGCCTCTTACCTACGTGACTATGTGGGAAGTTCCCATGGTACCTGAGGTAGAATTCAATCATCGTATTAGTGTTTTTAATGGGTGATGATAAGCTCCATTGAGGTCACTTTTCTAGTCAAGGATAATATAATGAGGTTGGCGCAACTTCTTCTCAGTCCTTCATTAGTTCAAGGTTTTTGGGGATTTCATAAGCTCAAGCCTCTTGGCTTTTAGGAGGTACCTTTGTAGTTTGTTTTCTTGTTACATCTCTCAATATTTTTTATAATATATGTTGTGTGATTCAAGTCTAGCTGGCCATATGGGTATAAAAACTATTTAATTAATCAAACTTATATATTAATTATTGTTGACCCAATCATTTGTTAGTCTTGAAGATTGTGAAACCTTCCTCCTAAAGTGGAGGGTCCACCACCGCAAAGACATAGGATAACTTCATCATTGAAGGGATTAGGTCAAAATAAACTCAAGAGGGTTATTTTTTGTTTGTAGGGTGGTGGGGAGGGGAATACTAGGTCATCCTTGAATTAGTAGATGAAATTCCACCACCACAAGTTAACTTCACCTTTGATGAATCCTCTCTACCCCACATTAGTACAAGTGAGTGCCTATTTTACTCAACCTAGTAAACCATATGATCCCTTTCCTTCTTCCAAAAAATATCAATGGGTGGAAAAACCTCACATAAAATAAGGTAAGTTGTAAAAGTGTATCAAATCTCTTAAGGGAGAAGAGATTTAGATCAAATCCGAGTTGGATATCTTCCTTCACAAATATACAATTAAAAATATGTCTTAGAAAACAAAATTCAACCCATATCTCAATAAAAAATCAAATTCGATAAGTCATCACTCCCACACAAAAGGAAGTTTGTATATGAGTCACCCTATAATGCATTGGTGGGGGGAAATGGGAGGTTGCAATCACACTGTAAGACACTAGTAGGGAGTGGTTGGGTATTGAAATCAATTTTTAATAAGAGAGAGACTCATATATGATTCATACACTATGTATATAGGAGAAATAAGACCCAAAGGAGATCACAATTTATGTAATCTCTTAGAAAAAAAACAAAAGAAATCTATATTTAAAAGAGAAGGAGAACATAAAAAATAGGGATTTCTTCCTAGTGGATTCACCATTTTTGTTTGAATAAAATTTACACAAGACAAAGGGATTTTTGTCCCATATATACCACATTAGGATCTGCCAAATAGTGGATAAAACAAGAAATCAAGATTCCATATACCTAATGCAATATACTCTAATTGGAAAAACAAAGACAATGGCATACCTTATTACCAACATATGCCAATGCAGGTTATAAATACACTCCAGTAGATCAAAATTACACCCTACTTATAGATACTACTCTAAATCCTTGATAAAAACACCTACACACATACTCGAATGAAGAAAATGTCATTTCCCCCAAGAAAGGAAATTTAGGCTACAAAATAATCGAATCATAATGAACACATTATGATCTCATGCATCATGTGGAAAATGAAACTAAATTGGTATTCTATATAAATTATAAATACGACATCAAAAATATACCTCTTATTGTATATTTCTTTCCTCCAATCACTTGAACTTAATCCTCCCTTGGATTACTCACAAATTAGGCTCATTCATGAAGCATGAGAATATTTTTTGGTGGTATTTCTCCAACATAACAAGGTATTCTAATTACTTTCTCTTCTCTTCCACCCAGGAGAGGATCTCATTATAAAGGTCATTCCAAAATATGGGAGGATGTATATAGACATTTTGGGAGAAGATAAGTTGGAAAAAATATTTAATTATTAATCCCAAGCCAAATCATGACATCCTAAGTCTATTTGATCATCTTGGAAAGGTCAATATCTAGAAACTCTAAGCTCCATCACTCCCTAATGAAGACATGTTGTGTATGTTTAGGGATGTGTGAGAACATGTGAACTAACATGGAGTGATGGTATACAAGATGAAAATATTGTGGGAGTGATGGGTTGTCTATGTAGGTGCATACAAGGGTGAACAAAGGTGGATTAAAGCTAACAACTAAAGGGAGTTGAGTTGTCTCTCCTCCTACTAAAGTTTTTATCAACCTATTTTTCACTTCATGGATCAATGACCCTTAGCCGTCATTATTAGATGACTTTCCTTGACATGAGGAACTTTTTTTTGGCCAGTTTGACCCTTAATCACAGGCAGGTAGGATAATGCCTATAGCTAGGACCCTATAGCCACTACTAGGCCTCCTTATGTCTACGGCTAGGGCAATTTTTAGCCCTTTATATGACTATAGCCAAGGGAATGTTCTAAAATGCCTTGGTCCCTCAGATATTTGTTCGATCTCTCATCTATTCGAGCTAGCCATGACTCATCATTTAGAAGCTTTTGTAACTTCTCATCGTCTTGGGCGTCCATATACATCCTCCCGTGACCTGTATTCTACCTATTTATAATGTACCATTTGAGAGGTTCAAGATAGTTTTGGAGAGCCTATCTTTGAGAGCGATAAGATCTTGATCCTATGCTGCCATTTTGATGAAGGAGATAAAATGAGCCAACTCGTATGAAGGAGATAAATGCTTCACCATTCATCAAAAGGGAATTTGAACAAGTAGGCTGCTTAGGGTTTTGTGAGAAAATACAAGAGGTGGGCTGCCATGATAAGTTGAATAGTCTATTTTCCACCCATTTCGAGAGGAACAAGACCACCATAGCAGGGTTGTACTTCTTGGTATCAATATAGGTTATTGGCATGATTTTTGGGGTTGGAGGTCATTTGCTGAACACATGGATAATATTACTTAAAAATAAGTTTATGAAGTAATGAATATTAATATTAAAAATTTGAAATACATTTTTCTCAAGAATAGAACAAATAAAAAAACCTCCTTCAGTTTATGCAAAGGTGTTATGATTTGAGAGAAATGCCCAAAATAGAGTTGCTACACTTTTGGACAACTTGACTTCAAGTCAGTTGTTCAGGGGTTTGGATCAGGTGTTTGTAGTGCTTGATGACTATATTATGTAGTATACATCATAATATTTCCAACCATACTAATTTCAGCCCAAAAATCCTTTGGGAAGGCCTCCAAATCACTCTCCAAACATTCGTTATGCTTTTACTGCAATTATGCATTTTTTCACTACATTTTTAGAGACCCAGTTAAAACTTGTATTCTAAACAAATGGGAAAATATTTTTTCAAAAAAGAGGTGGTTTTTTTTCATAAAATTCCTAAAAAAAAAAACTTCTCTCAGTTGTGTAAAATGTTTTATGGTTAGAGAGGTATTGCTTTATCTTTGAGACCTATTTTTGCAGAAAACCTAGAAATTTGACCCTATAGAAACATTGTGTGGCCACACTACACTTCTTCTCAGAGACTTAAAATGATAAATGGAATACATATAAAGGTTTATTTTGACCTCTAAATTACATATATTTTCTTTTTATTTAATTTAAGCTCTCATTTGTGAATAAAAAGGCAAAAAAATAGCAATTTTTCATGTTTCTACCACTATTCTGGACTCGATGCTGCGCTTCTGGAGTAGTCTTGGGAGATTGGATTTTTAGGTGCCTTGGAGGTGGATTTTTTAAGGCTTGAAGCTTCTGTGGTCCTCTACACATCCTCATATATCTTCACCAACCATGATTTCAACTTAGAGATCAAAAAAGTCTCCAAAAAATCTCCTCAAGGACCACGCCGCGCTTCTGTGGGACAGTCAGATTTAGAGTTTTTCTTGGTCAAAGTCAACTTCTTTTCGTGTAATTTGTCTTCCAAGGAATTTAATTGATTTTATTAAGTGTAAAATGGACATTAAAGGTCAACTTCATGTCAATTCCATAGTAATCAATTCTTGTAGACTCAATTAAGTTAGTTAATTCTAAATAGGGAGTTGGTTTCTAACCTTCGTAGTTTTAGGTATGGTTAGATATATTGGTGTAATTAGTTCCTAGGATGATGGATTGGACGCCTAAGAGGGGGAATGTGGGTTCTAATATATATTTAGCATAATTTAAATCAAATCAAGGGTTGGATACTTGCAGCTCAGGCTTGGACTTGTGTAGTTACTTATTTTGCAGAAATACAACAGAAAATTGTAGCTATTTTCGTGGGATTCTTGTGTTGTGGTTTGTGGCTCTATTTTTCCAGTATTTTATTTATATTTGATAATTATAAATATATAGCTACCATATACATGCTTCTTATGCTTTATATTTTAAGTTTTAAACAAAAATCATCACATGTATGCTCTGTTTTTGTTCAAGATAAGCATTTAAGTGTTTTTCCTCAAGTGAATTCATGCTCTTGAACACTTAATATATGCTACATCTTCCTCACCATTACTACAGCATCAAACCTTTTTGAGCCATATATTTCATATACCTTGCCCCATGTTATGTTTTCAACTGAAATTTAGAGATATTTGACCTAGCTCCTAGTTTTTGAGCTCTTATCCAACAAAACCCTAAAATCAAAACCCTAGTGAGCCGAATATCTAGCATATGATCTATTTTTCTCTCCTAGTAACTTCATTGGATATGAGATTGTAGATAGAGCCCTATCTGATTTTGTAGGGATAGCTACAAAATCCAAATTTTTTTTGAGGTTACCTCCTTCGATTTCTTTTCTCAGCCTTGGGAAACTAAGGAGCGCTAACATTTTGGCGTCGTTGCCGGGGAGCGATCAGTTTAATATTTCTCGAGAAATATCATAAAAGTTTAGATATGATTTTCTGATGGTGGATAATGATTGGAAACACATGAAGACTGAAATAATTCACCTGGAAACTCCAATCTAATTCAAAGACTCCACTGGAAGCAAGATCTAGAAATTAGGGTTTTATTGGTGATTCCACTGGTAAAAGAATTAATATCTTAAAGGATGCCTTAGTTCATATATCATTCTCAAGATGGATTCAATTTCTAGAAGGTATGCTCCTATGAATCATGCTCACATTACTAGTTTTAGAAATCAAATACCTTGCATAGATTGGAAAACTTATCTTCCCAAATTCATAGATGGAAATGAAGATGAGGCTATTCAGCATTTAATAAATTTTCATTGGCATATACATAAGCTTAGGATTAGGTTTCGTGAGGATTTTTTGATGAAATTGTTTATGGATACCATAGAATGGAAAGCACGATCATGGTATGAAGGGTTGAATATAAGTAGCTTATTCTCTTTTAAATATTTCCACACAACATTCTTTGAGTTTTATGGAAAATCTCATCATTCATTCTTATTGTTCGAATATTGTTGTGAATCCTGTGAATATTTCATTCAATACCTTGAAGAGGCTTTTAGTGATGAAGAGTGTCTAAATGATGAGATCATATAGGCCCTTTATGAATTTTCTTCCCAACAGAAAATAACAAAGATTAGCTGCCTTGATACAAAAATCATTCACAACACACATCAACTCCTTTGCTTGAAGATGAAACAAATCTACATCCTTCAGTCAGGAAGACATTGGTCCAAGTCAAAATTCTGAAATTGCATGTATATAAAACTTAAACAGTGAACCATCTTATGGTGATGATCATCTAATTTTAAAAGGAAATAATAAACAAGAATTTGTTTTCCTTGATTCTTGTGACAGTATAATTGATATTATTCTTGTTGAAGCACATGAGGGATAAAATACACTTGAAGTGGTTGCTCCATTTAAAGTTTTCCATGTCTATAAAAAAACTTGTCTTTTGGATGAGAGGTATGAAGATATTCATTCACTTGTTTTTTCAGATTTTTCATTCTCTGGGTTTTTATTTCAAGATCAGGTTTTTGAAGACCAAGATGAGGTTTCTAATGAAATGTATGAAAAATGATCTCTATACATTCACCACACATATGTCTCTCCAGCTCATCCATTTTCTGAAGCACTATTTCAAGGGCAGATTTATGCAAATCATAATTTTGAATTGGCATGTGTGGGACTTTCAGACAATGTAATTATGGTAGAGAATAATCATAAAAAATTTCAAGAAGATTATAAAGAGGAGAGCAGTGATAAAGAAGAGGTTGTCTTAGAGCCTCTTGCACATGATGATATTCCTCTAGAATCTGAAAATGAAGAGTCTGTTGAAGAAGAGAAGTTTGTCTCAGATCCTATGGACGTGAACATTTTTACTATTGATAATATGGCTACCTCAAAAGAAAATTTTCAAGAACAAACTTCCCTTTATCATGATGCAAATGAAAAACTTGATGAACATATTTTCAAAAATTTTGCATTGGAAAATGAAAGGAGTGCTTGTATTTCTACTAGATTTCAAGACAAGGTAAAATTTTAGCTTATTGAGGATCCTTTTACTGATTTGCTACAGTCAATAGGGAAGATGTATTTTCTTGTATTTATGGATCATGAACACATATTCAGTGGAAACTTGTAGTTGCCTATTTCTGTTTTTTTTGTTTTGTTCTTTTTTTTGGTTTTTTTTCTTTTTTGTTGTTGTTGTTTTTTTTTTTTTTATCTGCCTGCTCAAGGAAAGTGCGAGCAGAATTCAAGTAAGTAGCCATTTGTTGGATTGGTTACACTAGAGTTCCAAATCATGGTTTAAGATATGAATTTGGTGTCATCGTTATCTCATGTCATCAAAATTCATGTAGGGAGTCATGTCATCACCATAGTCACCATCATGGAAGTTAGTAATTAGGGAAAAGTTTTCAAAAAATATTTCAAAGGTAAATTTATCCCACATGGAGATATAACCTTTCCAAAAAAGAGAAATAAAAATTGTACTACACTACCTCATTATGTCATTTATCAAAAGGACATGTGATGTCACTCAATCACTAAAGTAAAAAATCGACTTTCAAGAAATAAAAGGACCATCCAAGCATTCAAAAGCTTCATTACATCCTCCAAGAGTACTTCTCCACCATTGTGATTCATTTCAGCTATTAGAGCCTACAATTTTCCATCACCAAACCATTTCCATGGTTAGAGAGATATTTCTTTATCTTTGAGCCCTATTTTTGCAGAAAACCAAAAACTTTGACCCTACAGAAATGCAGCGTGGCCATGCTGGGCTTATTCTTAGAGCCTTAAAATGAAAAATGAAACACATATATAGGTTCATTTTTACCTCTACATTAAATATATGTGCTTTTTATTTCATGTCATGTTTCATGTAAGCTTTCAATTTTGAATAAAAAGGCAAAAAAATAGCAATTTTTTAGGTTTTTTCCACTATTCTGGACTCCACGGTTCACTTCTGGAGTAGTCTTGGGAGATTGGATTTTTAGGTGCCTTGGAGGTGGATGTTTTTAGGCTTGAAGCTTCAGTGGTTTTCTATACATCCTCAGTTATATTCACCAACCATCATTTCAACTCAGATATCAATGAAAGTCACCAAAAAAGCTCCTTAAGGACCACGCTGCGCTTCTCTGGGAAAGTCAGATTTCGAGTTTTTATTGGTCAAAGTCCAACTTATATTCATTTAATTTGTCTTCCAAGGAGATTAATTGATTTAATTAAGTGTAATAGGGATGGTAAAGTTAAATTTAATGTCAATTTAGCTATAGTGAATGTTTGTGGAGTCAACTAAGTCAGTTAAGTCTAAACAGGGAGTTGGTTTCTAACCTCCCTAGTTTTAGGTATGGTTAGAGATATCAGTGTAATTAGTTCCTAGGATTATGGATTTGACCACTGAGAGGGGGACTGTGCTTTCTCATATATATGTAGCCTAATTTAAGTCAAATCACAGGTTGGATACTTTTAGCTCAGACTTGGTCTTGTGTACTTACTTATTTTGAAGAAATACAACAGACGGCTGCAACAATTTTTGTGGGATTCTTGTGATGTGGTTTGTGGCTTTGTTTTTCTATTATTTTCTTTATATTTTATAATTATATCTATTTATATAACATATACATGCTTCTTATTATTTATATTTTAAGGTTTAAAACATAAATCATCACATGTATACTCTGTTTTTGTTCAAGATAAGAATTTAAGTGTTTTTCTTCCATAAGTGAATTCATGGTCTTGCTCACTTAATCTATGATACATATTCATCACCATTACTAAAATGAAAAACCTTTTTGAGCCATATATTGCATCTAAATTCCCCCGTGTTATGTCTATAGCTGACCTTTAGAGATATTTGACCTAGTTCCTAGTTTTTGAGCTCTTATCCAACAAAACCCTAAAATACAAACCCTAATGAGCTGAATATCTAGCCGAAGATCTATTTTTATCTCCTTTCACTTAATTGGTTGTGATATTGTAGAGATATCCCTCTATGATTTGGTAGGGCTAGCTACCAAATCCAAAGTTGGTCTGAGGTTACCTCCTTCGGTTTGAGGAGCGCTAACCAAGAGGAAGCGTGGAAGTGAAGGTATAAGAATTGTATTTTTTTTATATGATTAATGAAGATTTATGATTCCTTCCCTTACATTTTTATGTATTCAACATATCCTTTAATAATTTTATATCACTTTTCATCTAGCGATCTTTCGAGGAATATCACTTGTCGTTTGCAAGTGTTTGTGGTTGTGTGTAGGTGTTGAGATCGAGTGTATATGAAGTAAATCACTTGATTGGAGCATGAGGATTCTACTGAAAATTCAAGATCCTTCACTAACCTATGAGGATGCAAGGTTCCATTTCTCTTCCTCGCAGTATAAAATTGGTTTCATGTTTCTTTTTTTATCATACGGGATTGTTATCCATTTATTGTCTCATTAGTCTTGTCTCTTACTTTCTGGTGATCTAATCAGACACTAGATCACAGAGCAATAAATACTTGCAATTTCTAATGCAATAGAACCGGTGCTTTCAATGAGAGCACACTCACTTTGTGTTTCCTTTTCCTTCAATTTTGATTGTATCCTCTGTTAGTATGAATCTTAATCACAAGTGTACGAAAAAGGCTCACTTTAGCCGTGCATAACAAACATCCCTAACAACAAATATGGCTACCAATATCTTTAGATTTGCAATTAGTTGACCAAGATAAATGCTGTAGAAATATAGATCTATGCATTAAAAGACATTAAGTAGTAAATAAAAGCAAGAATTTCTCCATGCATCCAATAGACAAGACAAGATTGTTATAAATAATTTTTGTATTTATGACACCTGAGAGGAGAACATAGAAATATGTTACCAATCCTCCTCAATGAGATGGGTTCTTGTAAGTCCTCAACACTTCATATCTGAAATCCCTATCTCTTGATGGTGTAGAAAACCAAGACAAAAATAGAACTCAAAGGGAGCTCACAAGAAAAATAGTAGCAAAATATGACAATGATGGTGGATCAAAGTCAGACCAAAATTATAGATCGAGAGTGATCTTTAGGCAACAAAAGGTAGTGAGTGAATGGAAAAACCCTTCTATTTATAACAAAATATTGAGTTAGTCTATATATTGGTGCACAATTATAATATTATTAAACAATTCTAGATCCAAATTTTATGGAATATTTTATTATATTTGTTGGAGGGAAAAATAATTTGATTTTGGTCAAATCCCTTTATTTGTAGATAATAAATAAATAAATGATTTATTTATTATTTTAAGGATGTGGTTGAGTAATAATTAAATAAATAATTATTTATTTAATTATTTATAAACGATTTAGTCAAATTTAACAAGGAATATTATTTAAATAAGGTTTAAATAATTATTCATAGAAAATAATAAGATAAATAATGATTTATCTAATTCATTTTCCTATTTTGGGTTAAATATGACTAGGAATATTAATTAAACTGTTGTTTAACTAATTATTCCTTGAGGAAAATCAAACAAATATCGATTTATTTAGTATTTCCTAATGGGGTTTCTTGTTTAGACCATAAACAACTTAATAAATGTGGTTTACTAAGTTATTTTTCATAGTGAAAACAATTTTACTTAGGGTAAAATTGGTCTTACATGGTGTACTTTGGTCCATCTAATAGTAATAGGTTAGATGAACAAAAAATGGTGTAACATCCTCTCTTATCTAATTTTATGAGTTTTCTCGAATTTTTATGACTTTTTCGGCTATTTTCAGGGTTTATTACCGTTGTATTTTTCTTTCCTCTCGACCTCTGTGCAAGTTTATAGGGAATTTTTGAGTTTTTCCCATAGCCACTAGCTTACAGGCTTGTGCTTATGGCTAGGGATCCTTAGTCGCTAGCTGGAAAGCCATTGCCTGCGTCCAACCCCTCACATGTAGTTTTGTTCCTGCGGCTAAGGCTTTTAGCCCTTGGAAAAGACATTTTCTAAGTCTAAAACCTTTGTTTCTACCTTTATATAGTTTGGGCTTAATGTGTTCTCATTGGATTTGGTCCATATCTATTTTTTTTCAATAGTTTTGTTTTGGATTGGTTAGGTGCCTCTTTGGAGGAGTTCTTATATTTCATTAGGAATTAAGCTTGTTATTGTTTGCAGATCTATTAAAACGTGTTTGGGTTATCATTTGTTGTAGTTTATCAGTTGTTGCATGTCCCTGATCTAATCCATTTCGATAAGTTCATTCAAGGTCTTCCGCTACTCATTATTGTTCGATTTTATTCTCGAGTTTTGATTGGATGCCATGGATTGGGTTTTGAGTTTTCCATCTTAACTTATCAGATTTGGTTGGTTGTCTTCAACAATTTTTTAGACATGATTTACATTTTTCCTTAAGATTTTGTGCATTTTTCTCATTTCATTTCATTCTTATTGAGTTATTTCTTTGACATATTGGTCATTTGTGTCACAAACAGTGGTGTTGTGACCGATTTTGCAATTTTCATCTGAACACGTTCTTTCCATTGTGTTTTTCATAATGTATCGCCCTCATTATATCTTGTTTAGTCATTCTTGCCTCTAGGGTTCGGTTTAGTCCTTTTTATAATATTGGCCTTGGTTAAGCCATTGTGCTACAACCATAGTTTGATTGATATTTCCTTCCTTTTTCTTTCTCTTTGGCTTTCAATTTGATTTATTTTAGTGTGTTTGATTGGGATTTGTTTTCCTAGTTGTTTCGCTTTCAGAGTGCTTTGCATTCTTTTTTGGGAAACTTTATTTGTTCTCTTTTTTGGTTTTCCTTTTTGGTTTTTTTTGGGTGATTAATTCACAAATTCTTGGGATATTTTGCATTTAAGAATATCTAGGGAAAAGTGCGTCATAATAGGAATTTTTGTGTTAGATAAACTCTTACCCTCTCGTAGCTATCAATCATCGAAGTGAAAACGAAAATTGCATATAGCAGCATTACGATGACTAAATAAGAGTCTTTCACACCATATCAGTTTCATGCCACATACTGCTTATGTAAAAAAAAACTATTAAAATAAATACGATAATAAAATTAACTAGATTCATCTTTTACTTTCACTGGTAGTACACCAACACTAGCTTAGGGTAGGGTCTTGGAGATAGGAGTGTGAGTTAACTACTCCAAGACTACAAAATAAACTTAGAAACTTGTGGTAGGGAGTAAAATACATTTGTAGTAGTGCGTTCTAGGAAGCCCTTATCACAAGAGGGTTAAGTATGAGGTCGCACTTAGGCTAGGCGGGGTGACATGACCCATTTCAGTTAGTTTCAGGTGGCGCACTATAGCAGAATTTTCATGCATAAAAATTCTCAAGGGGGTTTCAGTATTGTCTCCTTTTGGAGTTAAGTATCTTGCCCTTGCGTGTAGATTTGTCCTGTGGCTATCCCATGAAGTCATGTTATTATCGGTGGTGACCATAGTGGCATTTATTTCTAGGACTCATACACAGGTGCAGGGTCAGGGTTGTCTTCTATATACCTGGGACATATATTATTCATACTCTGTGAGTCCTCTCGGGGGGTGTTCCACATTTTGTAAGGTAACTTGTGCCAATTTCATAGCTAAAAGGGCTAGGAAGCAGGTCTCTAGTATAATTGTTCCACTGCCAACTCATTTTTATTTTGTTTGTGTCTATTATCTTTTAGGATGTTTCTAGCGTGTCTTGTTTGATCCAAGTCCATATTTTTTGTCTTAGGGTGTTTGTAATTTAATTACTATCACCCTGGCTGAATTTGTTCATCGATGGTCACATCATCTTCAAGGTTTACTTCCTGAATGAAGTGGACTCATTTCTCCTGAATGAAGTGTGTATGTTGGAGCTGAAGGCTTATACCATCACATAATATTGGAATTTGTGCCTGGTCCCACTCGTAGTGATCTGGTCTATATTGAGACTTTGGTATATGACTATGATGCTCCTTCCAATCCATTAGGACCTACCTTGTTGTACCTAAACCTGGATGGTTCCACAACAGCCTATACTCACGTGCTTTTGTCCACTTTTTACCCTATGGTGGAGTCTTAGACCTCATTACCTTCTACATCAGCACTCTCAGCTGCCATGTTAGTGTTGCCACCTCTCATTGTGGCCATTTTTACTCCTCCTTCCATGCTTCTCACTTCTTTTTGTGGCATTCCATGAGTCTCGTCCATGGCTCCTACTAATTTTTTGAATGTTTCCATGCCCACACCATATTATATACCAATTATGGTACCTCTAACTATTCAGCTGGTAAGTCCAATAATTTATTCACTGAGATTTTCCTAACCAACCGTTCCTATTCCTCAGTTAGGTACAATTACTTCTAGAAATATGTGGGGGGGATATTCAGGTGTCCCTAGTCACCCTGGGGGAAATGTAGCTTTGAGTATGTCACAATCTATGTATAGTTCTCTCTTTGGAGGGGCACCACCTACCAATAATTTTACTAGAGGGGCTAGTTTACCTCGGGGAAACCCCGATTCTAGTATTGTTTCCCACACGAGTTATCCTTCTTATGTCACTCCTACTGTGCAGAGTGGTCCTTATTTGAACCTTGGGTACAACCCCATAAGCAGTCATGCTCTTGGGGGTCCTTTATTATCCAGAGGTTTATACCATGGGAGACAACAACCATCTACTAGTTATGCTGGGCAGCAACAACATTTTGTCAAGGCGAACCCTTTTCTACTCTAGCAAGTGCATCCAACTAATATGTATATGTGGGGACCGCAAGATTGGTTAGGTGCTTCTACCACCTATGACCCATTTAGTCAAATCCATAATCCATTTTTATCTTCTCTCGACTTACTGTATTTGGCCAAATTGACTAATGGCCCTATTTTTCATGATCCCTAATGCCACCCATGCCCACCAAGTTACCATCAGATATTCCAAAGCTTGAAGGGAAGCATGGGGAGAATCGATCCACTCACATTACCACCTATTAATTTTGGTGCTCATCTAATTCGTTGGTGGATGATTCTGTTAAATTTCTCTTGTTTCAACAAGCGTTAACTGGGGATGCCACAAAGTTGTATATTGAGTTAGATACTACATCCTATGGTGACTTTTCCTCCCTAGCTCAAACTTTCTTGACACATTTTCAGTTTCCTACTTAGTATGATCTTGACTCTAGCCTTTTGTCAAAATTTAAAAAAGGTGATGCCACGCTAATTTCTGATCACATTCATGACTGGTGTTTTCGCAAGAGGTTAGTGAGAACCAAGTTACCCGATGAGATTCTACAAAAAATGTTTATTCTATCTCTCTGACCTCAGATTTCGAAAGATGTGTCCATGTTTCAAGTCGTTACTGACGAACATGCCTTTTTAGATTCCCAAAAATTGGATCTAATATATTAATAGTCGAGTACGCTATACGAAGTGTTGCCTAATTCCCCTAGGCCTTGTATTGACCCTCCTAAACTTGTTCCTGGCCCATATGTCAATGGCGTGATTGGGTCTGTTTCCAATTACATGAGACAACTTGCTACCCAAATTGGGAAATTGATTGTTACATCTCAAGCCCCAGCAAGTGCGTATAGATCTACTAAAGCACCCCCACTTGAGCAGTCCATTGATTTTATCACGGTGAAGTCCACTCCACCGAAGAACAACCCTCAATATTTTGGTAATAAAAACAAGAATAAAAAGAGAAATAAACAATAAAATAAAACTTCCTAGGAGTCTCAAACCAATCCTCAAAGTCATGGAGGGGGGACCAGTGAGCATCATCGAACATTAAAGTTTCCCTACAAAATTTTTTAAGGCGACCACCTTACTTATGAGCGTCCTCAAATGAATGAAGTCCATATGCTTATTTCACCACCATATACTCAACAACCTATTGTTTTGACTCATCCATTCCTTGCAAAACCTCAACAATAGATAGTTTCTCAACCTTCTTGACCTCCACAAGGGGGAAACAAGGGGTCCTCTTCCCATCCCCCACATAGTTCATCCGTCTTCATGCACAAGGAATATGTAATTGTGAGTATGAGAGCCAAATCATATGATGTGCCTGAGTAGATTTCTTCTTCTAATGACTCACCAGATCCACCTAGTCCCACTGTATCTGTGACTTTCGATAAGCCTTTGGAACCTATTTATCACCACCCAAGGGTGTTCTCCATAATACCACACACAACACTTATGCCAGGGTTTCTCAACATTACAATATTGTTGAAGATATTTCCAAATCTCCTTATGCCATGTCTGCCTTGGAGGTCTTGCAAATTTTTCCTCAAAAATGAAAGGCCTTGTTGTTTTCCATCAGTGGATTTGACTTATCCGAATCTACTCTCATCACTTTCAATGTCAAGAAAGCTTCTCCTAATATTTCCCATCAGATTTCTTTCCAGATTATCGTGTGGATCTTTCAGAAGAATATACATTGCACTCTAGCGGATGAGGGATATTCCACATGTCATGTCAATATCTTGTTGGAAATATATTTTCTCTATGGCACTCGTTTCTTCCAACGCCACTCTCCAAGCCTTTGACGGTCAGAATTTTCTACCGAAGGGGGTTCTTCCACATTTTTCCATAGAGTTAAGTAGAAAAATAGTATATTTTAATGTCAAAGTTGTCAATGCCTCATTAGATTACAACCTTCTCCTTGGTTGTAGTTGGTTTGATGCCATGAATACAGTTGTATTATCTATTTTTTGTTTACTTTGCTTTCCCCATGAAGGAAAAATTGTCACCATCGATCAACTTGACTATTGCATGGCATCAATCTAGATTTCCACCATAGGGAATTCTATACCACTTGTGGGAGACCACCCTGGTCAATTCCAGATTGTTGGCGCTAGAATTTTTAAAATATCTACTCTTATGGGGGCTTTTCCTCAAATCACTTCACCCAACATTCCTTCATCTCTACCATTTCCTGTTACCATATGATCTCTTCACGCGTTTGTGGACCCAAAATTCTTGATGATCATTGGGTGGTGCCTGCTGAATCTGAGATCGATCAATATGGCACATTGATTCCCTTAAGTCCAACAAAGCTCACTTATCAGGCTATCCAGTTGGCTTCCTCATTCGATGAGTCTCATGATGCCATCTTGGTACCACTTGACAATTTATTTTTTCCTTCCTGGGCTATTGACCATCCTTCCTCTTGTGAATTTCTCAACTTCCCATTATCGTCCAATGAAGCTATTTGAGAAGTCATGTCTATTTTTGGCCGTCCTTAGGGATCTCTTCATCATCGTTATTTCTTTCTCCCTAGAGTTGAAGATTTGGATGAGTCTCATCAAATCCTAACTTCCTCTACCAATGCCAGTCCTTCCCAAAAATTTTAGTGGATTTTTGGCATTTCTTTGGAAGGGAACCTGCCTAAAATTTCTACTAGAATTGTGACAAATACTTCCACAAAACTAGGTGTCATGGGAAACATATTGATTGGGGTTGATTGCACTACCTCAAATATTCCCACTTATACCGTAATTTTCAAATAATTTTGCAATGTTTTTGCATGGTATTACGAGGAAATTCCCAGAATCGATCCACAGATCGTCGAACATGAAATCAGGACATATCCGAGAGCCAAGCCTATTCAGAAAAATCTCCAATCGGTTAACTCGTGTAAAGAAACAACTATTAAATCTAAATTTCAAAAACTTCTTAATGTTGTTTTTATCTATCCCATACCTTTGACGGAATTGGTTTCTAATCCTGTTCCAGTTGATAAAAAACAAGGGACTTATTGGAGCAGGGTCAATTAGGACCACATTTTTGTGGTTAAATATTAGTATTTTTGTAGTTTTGAGTCATGCACTCTATGTAGATTCAAGGGGATTTGGGGCGGGTAAAATTCCCTTCATGAGTTGTAATGGGTTAAAGGGTAAATATAGGGGTATCAAACCACAGTTTGAGGACCATAGTATGAGCACAAGCTAAAGTATAAGTATAAGTCTAGAGTGAGTCAAATAAGTAAGGTTTTGGATGAAAATGAATGTATATTGATCTGAAGTAAGTCTATGTTAAGCATTTGTGTTCGAAAATGTTCGTGTTGGCTGTGTGCATGGAGACCTTAGTCTGATTGTGTTTGGACCCTGCTGGGTGTGCGCAAGGGTAGATCTAAAGAATTGTAAGGATTTTTGTGAACATATGATGAATAAAGATCTATTTTGGCAATCCTGAGTATCAATTGCATCTGTGATTTACTCTGTGTTCTGCCTTTGCATATGATTTATATTTCCTTTTAGCTCCCTGTAATTTGAAAGATTGGAAAAGTGAAACTGCAGAGAGAACACTATTTCAACCACTTTGGGATTATAGGATCTAGCCCTCCTGAATCCAAAGAGGGATCTCTCCAATAAGTGCAAAGATGGATTTATCTTTAAAGCTTTTGGGTAATGATATTAGGCTAGTTATGAAGTCCGAGGGTTTTTGTTTGTTTTGGATGGTTGAGCATGATTATTATTTGAGTGGAAAGTTATAAATGGAAAAATTTTCAAAGGTGTGAAGTTGCAAGCAATCAGAACAAGATTTTGGCTAAAAATATAGATATAACGCTGGTTTTTAGTCCATTGGGCTATGGAGCCATAACAAGGCTTTAATTGAGCAACAACTTCAAGAGTGATCCAAGGGAAAAGTCATCTATATCACAAGATCATTTGAGATAAAATGGTGGAACGGAGACAATAAAGTGTTGGAGGGGTGGAAACTAATAATAATTTCAACAAGGATTTATAGTCAGTACAAACAAGAAAAGCCTCTTAATTAACTGTTTAAAACCAACCGAGGACAGGGCTAACCATAGAATTCTTGGGCAAGTTTGTATTAAAGCAACTCAATTGACAAACAATCCAGTAATCTGCATAATTACCTTCAAAAAGTATGAAAACACATAAGAGAAACAAAATTCAACTTAAGATCAGATAAGGTACTTTGAAACCTAGTATGCTTTCAGCAAACACTTAGGGAAAATTTCAGAATCTACCTTTGGATAATAGAAGCTAGAAAACAGGGCTCACCGTCACTTTTCTAGTCTAACTTTAATAAGAAAATAATGAAAATAACATTCAAGAATAATGTTTAAAGCAAACAGTAGGACAAGGGAATGCCAACATTCCTAACCGCTTAAACTATATTGAATCATCCTTAAATAAAAAATTTAGAAGAAAAAATTGAGATAAAGTTTATCAGTCAGAGAAGGGTACTGTAAATAGTAAGTCCAAACTCTATGCTTGTTGTTCTTTATCAGAGAATAATGGAAAATATGGCATATACAAAAGGAAAAATAATTACAAAGAAAGAAGCACTTCACCAGTGATATAGACCAGGATCCCAAGAAACAACTTGTTATTGATGTCAAACCAGTTACAGTCTTCAGGTCCAATGTTTAAGTTCAGTAATAATCTCCACTTCTCAGCCTAACTATTCTATCACAAACAGAGTTTCAAGAGCCTTTGAACACTATTTACAAGTAGAAGTTTCGAGCACAAGTATCTTTCAAAGTTCTGCAACCAACTTTGTCTCATCTTCTACAGAAGTATTTATAGAAGAAATGAGGAGGTGGGAGAGGATAAAATATCTCCCAAGATTCAATTAATACAGATAAATGCTTCTTGGCCTTCGAGGGGCTTGATGGAGAAGTTTACAGATGTTTTGTCTGTATTAATTTTTTTACATTTAAGAATTAAGCTCAGTGGGGGATGTTTTTGACTTTAAGGCTCTGTTTCATGTTGTAATAACTCTGCTGATATTTTTTGCATTAAGTTCCTTTGGCTGAATTAAATATTCGGCTGCGTTGAGGCGAATATCTTCTTTTCTGATCATAATTCGGCCTCTGTTGAATGCATTGAGGCTACAGGTGGCAT
Organism: Pinus albicaulis; assembly: GCA_034641835.2. Classification (NCBI taxonomy): domain Eukaryota; kingdom Viridiplantae; phylum Streptophyta; class Pinopsida; order Pinales; family Pinaceae; genus Pinus; species Pinus albicaulis. The sequence goes on along the minus strand of CM076578.1, from coordinate 623,735,122 downwards.
TGGGTAGCTAAGAGGAATCAATTAGCCTTTGATGTGGTAGTGGAGGCTCTTTCTGATTGATAAATATTTTGATTTGTCTTTAATTATGTTTTAATTTGGAGGATTAGGATTTTGATTTTCGATCTTAGCCGTAATCCTCCAAAACTGTGAAAAAAGTCTTCAATCCTTCATTTTTGGTTTGTTTTAGTCTTCAACACTAATACTCTTCGTTTAATTTAATTCTCTATGTCTTGTTGATGTGAAGGTATATAAAAGGTCCATACAGCATCAATGCCCATGAAGCATCGATGAAACGTGAAATTGAACCCTGTGGAATGATATTTCTATATGCACAAAGGCACAGGGGATCATCATCCTTGGCCTTTGGTTTTCCTTTGATATAATGGAAAAACCATTTAAAACCTGCAAAAATACATAAAAAAATTAAGAAATCTTGCGTATTGGGTAAAAATTCTTTAGAGGCTTCGGTTTGGAGCGTGACCATTGGATGAATGCATCCAATGGTGGAGATTTAATGCGGATGTCAACTGGAGGTTGTTTGGAAAGAAAAATGGTGCAAATTAAGTCAGAGCCATTGATCGTGCAGAGATCAATGGTCAGGAGTAATAATAATATCATAAAGCGAAAGGGTCACTTTACAATGGGATAAGCAGAAAATGTGAAGAAATACAAAGGAAAAAGGGAAAAAATCCCTTGGCGGAAGAAATCTGTGTAAAAACAGAAATTGGGGTTTCAGGATGATCGTGGGCCATCGAATGAGATCAGGCCACGAGATCAACGGCAGAGATCGTACGCTGAAAACCATTTGGAAAAGGTGGGAGGTGATGAAATAGAGAGAAAATGATCTGAGACCGTTGATCTGTAGATATCAATGGTCGAGGAGGAACGTGATATAACATAATGCAAATGGGCAAAGGTGGTATCAGGAGTGAAAACTAGCAGTATCGTGTGATGAAAAGGCGGGTCGGTGGTTTTGAATTTTCGAGCGTGATATGCATTATCAATTGACATGTGGCGTTTCAATACCACCCATTTCACGTGATTTTGGAGAATTATCCCCGCGCTTAAAGTTACGTGATATGGAACATTAGTCGTTAGATTTGGGGCCTCAGATCTAACGGTGGGGAGTGAGTGCGATATGGATATGATGTGTGGGTCATAGCAGGCGGGGTGGTTTTTTTCTGAGCCATTGGATCAAAGATTGGACGGCTAAGATTAGATCTGGAGGGAGGCAGGACCCACAAGGATCGGGCTTGTCGAAGTTAATATGAGTCGTTAGATGGAACAGATCAATGGCTGAGATGTGATCTGTGGGTTGTATGAAATAATACAAAGGCGGAGAATGGGTTAATAAGGGTTGTTGATCTGCAAAGATCAATGACTGAGAATTGGCCAAAAACATTATGAAGCAGGACGTATGAAATTAACCAAAGTTGGGAAACGCAGTCTAGACCGTTCGATATGGACACGTGGATGGCCCAGATGCAATCGGAGGCATGTGATTGGCGGGGGAGAACTTAAATGGTGCCGATGTGATTGGTTGTGGGCCGTCGATTTTCAGATCAGATCGACGGTGGAGGATGAATCGGAGGAGTTCTTCAGTGGGGAAAGGCCTTTGATCAGAGCAAATAAGGGTCGTCAGATCGGAGATGTGGCAGATAGATCCAACGACGGAGGATCCATCGAGGGTAGTCAATCGGGAGGGGGAATAAAATGCGCCTGATAGAACCTGCGATGCAATATTTCATCGGTCGTTGATCGGCTTTAGATCAAAGGTGGATATTATCTCAAATATTGTATCGGTGGAAACCCTTTAAAACATATGAAAACCAAAAATTTTATGAAATACAAAGGTTTTATGGTGTCGGGGCAGGTTTATACAATGAGGCCTGGTGCCCGATTGTGGGGCCTCTATATATATCAAAAACAAAGGCCCAGGGCTTATATGTATAAGGGCGAATCGCATCAGAAGGAAGGTCAGGCTTTTCAATCTACCCATTTGAATTTCTCTGATGCGATTAGCGCTTCAGGACTTTAACTCTTGGTCCTGGGAATAGGTTTATATGGAGAGAAGCGGAGGGCGGGGGTTTATATAGCGGGGCTCAATTGTATCGAAACAATGGTGCGAGACTTTTCAATCTACCCATTTCATTAAAAAACATTTCTTTGGTGGGTTTAGACCAAAACTTAGGAAAAGTGGGTTTTTTGAATTAAAAAAGGGAAAATATGAACGAGGAAGGTTTATATAAACATTAAAGCACCCGATTGCGGGCTCATGGGTTTTATGAAGCGGTAATGGGATCGAGGGTTATATGCAAAGGGCTAATCGCATCGAAGGCTTTAACGAAAGAAATAGACTTGTGCGGGCCGATTTCTCCGATGCGATAAGTGGAAAAAGGGCTTAGCACTTGGTTCTAGCACCAGGGCACATGTGGGGAAGTGGTTAGGACTTATCCCAAAGGGGCTTAAGCCTATAGTGAAAAAACTTATTTTTCATGAAATTTTCAATGTTTTTTGATGGATTTGGGGGTTTCAGCAAAGTTTAAAAATGAGTTTTAAACTTTGTAAAATGGATCTTATGAAGGGGAAATGGGGAAAAATGGAAAATAAAGGAATTTTATGAGGAAAAAAGAAGGTAAAATGAAGGTTAGTTTTGAGGTGTAAGGAAGGGAAAAATGGTGTTTTGTAGCAGTCTTTTCTCTATGAAATCAACAGAATTTCTGAGTTGAAAATGGAAACAACAGTGAATATTTGAACAGAGGGCATGATGTCTTCATGAGTCTTCAAGAGATAACACTTTTAGCAATAAAACTTGTTTCTCGAAGGCTCCAAAAATGATTTAGCCACCTTTTGATATAAAATTTTTTATAGGTGGCTAACAGTGGCTCCACTTGGGGATGGTGCCTCTTGAAGGCATCAAGAACTTCATACTTGCATTCTCTAGAGGTTGATCAGTGCCTTATCCATTGGGATACCTTTTCTTCATTTGTATGATCTTCTTTTGCTCTGAAAATATGTTAGCAACCATGAAAAACAATGGATCTTCATTAACACAAGCTTTCTACCTACCAAATCCTACTGATCTAACATTTTTTCTTCTTAAGAGTGCACTTGGATTGGAAAGCTCTTTTTACAACATTTTATTCTTTTGAAAGGATAAAAATAATCTATTTCTACTCCTTATTTCTCCATGAACTCAGATTAAATAGTTGAGTTCACATGCTTCTCTACCTAATCTACTAATATGTTAGGATTAAACAGTGTAATAGATTTTATTCTCTAATTTCTAAAACAGAAATTTAAAATCATACAAGTTAGGATTGAACAGTCTAACTTGATGCTGATCTATGGCATAAAAAAAAAGTTGCACATAGATATTATTTTGTATAAAAATTGAATCAAAATGGAAGGCTTAAGATCTGAAAGTTCAAAGCACTTCCTTCATCTTTTTTCAGCTTTGTTTTTACTTCTGTTTGAGCTATTCTTTGCTTGTTCTCTGGTTCATATTTTGAGCTGATTAGAACCAATTTACTTCTATGTTTGACTCATGATTAAAATAGATTGGAGTCACTCTTCTTTTAGATACTTAGGTTCAGATTTTGAGCATGTTTGAACCTTTATTTTCTAGCCTAATCTATCTACTAATAAGACAAGATTAAGCTATTTGGAAAATCGAATTCTCTAACCTATCAGCAGCAATTTAAAACTAATTAGTCATGATTATGTTGTATGACTAACTAGAAGTGTGGTTTTCAAGAGTGGCATTTGAGCTTGCACACTTTCATATTTATTTCCCTTTTTGGTATGGGGCGGTACCTTTATTGTTTTTACAATATACCCTCTTTTCTTTATTTCACTATTTTTGTATTTTGTATTTTTCTAACTTTGAAAGCAACGATGGATGAAATATTTATAATGAGAAAAAAGATAAAAAGGCTTCAGAACATGACATGGTTCAAGAGAAGTAATGTTTGAGCATCCTGCCATTTACAGGACCCCCAAACAGTTCAACTCCATTCAACTCCTACAAGAAAAAGGCATTATTACTAGCAGCAGAATGAATGAGATAAGGGCCAAGCCATAAGTTTTCAAATTTCCCATGCTTGCCCTTGTCTTCTCTTCTTGAGTCCCACTTTAAAACTTTTTCCCCAACATTGAAATTCTTGGCCTTTGTTCTTCTGTCAAAAAGCTTTTTGATGCTGTCCTGCTTCTGCAATTCTTTGTTATAAACCTCCTCTTCGGTTTGCTGAAGATGAATTTTTTGATTAATCCTTTTGATCATGTCATTGTCTTCAGACTGAAACTCTTGAATCAACTTCATAACTGGTACACCAAGGCTGGTAGGAAAAATTGCATCTGTACCATAGACAAGTTGGTAGGGTGACATACCAATAGATTTCTTCAATGTCAATCTGTCAGCCCAAAGTGCATGAACAAGCTTTGTGTGCCAAGACTTCTTATTGTCCTCCAACAGCTTCTTTATTTTGTTCACCAAACTCTTGTTTGAGGATTCTGCAAGTCCATTACCTTGAGGGTAATAGGCCATGGAATGACCCAATGTTATTTGATATTTGTGACAGAATTCAACCATCTTCTTGGATCCAAATGTTGTTGCATTATCAGTGATGATCTTGGTAGGACAACCAAATCTAGAGAGAATATTAGTCTCCATAAATTTTATAATAACAAAATCATTGGATTTCCTACAAGGGATGGCTTCTATCCATTTAGTGAAGTAGTTTGTAGTAGTGAGAATCCATCTATGCTGGGCAGAGGATGGTGGATGGATTTCTCCTATGAAGTCAAGTCCCCACTATTGAAATGGGGCCTCAACAGTGATTGGATGTAGAGGTAGGGCCAACAGCTTCCTTTTTCCTTCAAAAAGTTGACATTTATGACAGGCAATTATCATCTTGTGTACATCAAGAAAGAGAGTAGGCCAATAGTAACCAACCCTTAAGATTTTGTTGGCTGTTGTCTTCCAGTATAGGTGGCCTCCACACTCCCCTTCATGGAACTCGTGCTTAACCTTCTCTACATCATACTCAGACAAAAATTTAAGCAATATACCACTTACATTTTTCCAATAAAGACATCTATCTATAATGCAATAGTTTACAACTTTTAACTTTAGAAACCTTGCCTTTGTTTTTGTCAAACTAGGAGGTGTGTTAAAATTAAGAAAAACATAAAGAATATCAACATACCAAGAGGAATTCATAAAATTATCTTCAACAATGGAAGTTTATATTTCCTCTTGTTCATCTAAAGCATTAATCATATTAATATCAAGAACTTCAAAATTTGATTCAGCCATTAATCTAGCTAGATCTTGGCCTTTGATGAGTTTAGTGGGATTTATCTCTAACTCATATTCAAGAATAACAGCTATCCACTTACCTCTCTTACCATCTGGGTCCTGTGTTAGAATGTCTTTCACAACTGAATTTGGGACAAAGGAAATGATGTGTGAGTGCAGGATGTATACTCTGAAGTCTTTTAAAGCCTTAACCAAAGCAAAGGCTTGTTTTTCCATAATGTTATACTTTAGGGGGGCATCCCTCAAAGCCTTGCTAAAGAATGCAATAGGCTACTCTTTTCCTTGTGGATTTTTCTATAAAAGGACAACAGCTATTGTATGTTCTGATGCAAATGAAAAATATAAAAATCTTTTGAAAAATCAGGACTTATTAGAACTAATGTTTTGGTTAACGCTTGTTTCACCAGCTCAAAGGAATTCTTTGCTTCCAAGGTCCATTTTACCCCTTGATCCTTCTTTAGCATGTTTGTTATATTCCTAAGGAGCTCAGCCAAGTTGGGTATGAACCTTCTCAAGAAATTAATATTTCCAATGAAAGATTGCAATTCCTTGATGTTTCAAGGATGAGAGATTTGCAATATGGCCTCTATCCTCTTTGGATCTATCTTAATACCCTCTTCTGAAATAATGTGCCCATGAAGTTTACCTTCTTGGAGGTTGAATAGTGTTTTCTTAGGGTCAAGATATCCCAAACTTTCTGCATCTCTCAAAAACTGTTCTCAAATGTGCTAAGTGCTCTTCATCTATCTTTGAAAAAACAGTGACATCATCAAGATATATAATGATGAAGTAGCCCAATTCTTCTGAGAATGCTATGTCCATGGCTCTTTGGAATGTTGCACTAGCATTCAATAGACCAAAGGGAATTTTCACATACATGAAATTTCCCCGAGGTGTAGTAAACACTATCTTTAGTTGATCATCAGGGTGGACTAAGATCTGATTGTACCCTGAATAGCCATCAAGCAAAGAAATTCTTTTTGAACCAACTACCCTTTGTAAAATATGGTCCATCTTAGGTAAAGGGTAGTTTTCCTTCAAATAAGCTCTGTTTAAGTCTCTAAAGTCTATAAAAAGCCTAATCTCTCCTATTTTCTTCCTAACCGACACCAGATTAGACACCCATTCAAAATATCTAATAGGGACAATAATACCAGCTTCATACATTTTCTTGATTTCCTTCTCAACCAGAGGCAGTTGAATAAGGTTTTTCTTGCGCAACTTTTGTTTGAATGGTTTTTGGTTTTCTTTGAGAGGGATTTTGTGCTGAATTATTTCAGTGTCATAGGATTTCAGATCTTTGTAACTCCATGCAAAAACATCAAAAAATTATTTAAAAAACTCTATGTATTTCAGTTTAATGTGAGCTGGTAACGTCTTAGAAAGTTTAATCATCATAGGTTTTAGTTCACTGCCTATATTACACTCTTCCACTTCAGTCTCTACAGGCTCCAGTTTTGGCTTTTTGGCCACATCGTTAAAATAAAACAACTCTTCTAAAGGGGTCAGACCCCTTGGAAAACTCTGATATTTAGAATGCAGGGTTTCTAAATCCTTGATTTCTAACGCTGCAATCATTTTTGTTGTGTTTTCAAGTTTGGTAGACAAAATATTAACATTAGCAAGCTCAGGAGACTTTTCTTCTTCATCAAGAAAATTTTCTTCACTGTTGCAATCTGTTTCATAATCTGAATCTAAACTGTGTAGTTCAAATTCATTTCTGAATTACATGGAGTCTTCTATTTGTTTGTCTCCATCAAACACTTGCCAATATTTTTTCGTTATCAGGAACGGCTAGTCTAAATTTAATCTGAGTTGTGAATTCTTTGCTTTCATATGGTGTTAAGCATGTTCTAGCCACAAAATCTAAGCTGTGGGCTGTGATATTTCTTTTTCTTGGGACAAAAATTAACTGGGACTCCTCAAAATTTTTCAAAAGGTCCGTGACATCATTTTGATAGGACCTAAGTCTGGGGTGATTAGCGTTGTATTCCCCGTTGACTTGCCTAATGATTAATTCTGAATCCCCATGCACTTTAATTCTTTTGGCTCCTATTATTTTCAATAAATGTAAGCCTAAAAGCAGGGATTCATATTCTGCTATGTTATTTGAACACTGAAAGTTTAATCTATAGGAAATTCTCTGTGTGTGGTTGTTTTCAGTGTTACGAATCCAGACACCTACACTAGCATTTCTTCTAGTGCATGACCCGTCAAAGTTCATACTCCACAAAGGACTAGTTTCAGGCTCATCTTGGTTATTGTCCTCTTCAACTGTAGTGCTTTCAAATTTTTGTTGAATATCAGCACTCTGTTGAATTTGTTTTAACTACTCAAGTTTTTCACTGCTTTGAGGGTTACTTTCTTGACTGTCAAGGTTTAAAAGCAAAGGACACATGACTTGTATCTCAAGACCTGTGTTTGGTTTGCTAAAGTTTTCAAATGTAGCAAACTGTTTTGACACTTCTGTAGTGTTTACCTCTTCTTCTCTGTTGGCCATTAATTCTATTAAAGTCACCTGCTCAGTAATTGATTCATCGTTAAACAAGATAAAAGAATCGAGGCCTGTATTTACAGAATACAGATGGGAATTTTGTGGTCTGTCTTGACTAGTAACCATGTACTACATATGGGACTCCCTGTAAAGTCTTCTTGTTTGATTGAAAATAGGGATGGTCACAAAGTTCGTGTCCATTTGCATAGTCCCTTATAACTTAGCCCCCCAAGACCTAGATAACAACATTCCATACTTTGGGGGATCATCAACCACAACAATATCCATGACTAAGCATTTGGCTGGAATCTATGCTAAGTTAACGCATAGGTATTTTATTAATCCTAAACATTTTACTCTGCTTGAGTCAAAGGAGTAAAGGTCTTTATAAGGTCTGCTGATTTCTAGACCCAGGCTCTCCATTATAGCTTTGGGCATTAAATTATGAGAGGCCCCTAAATCATGCATAGCGTTGTGAAAAATCTTGTCATGAGCGTTTAAACTTACATAAAAAGGAGGGACTGGTCCCTCCTAATATCTACCTTAAATCTTGGGACCAAAAATAAGCTTAGGCTGGTCATCGTTCAGATTGACTGTATCATTATTATCTTCTATGTTAAGAGCCTTTAAAATTTGATATCTATATATATTTTGGGCAACTAACTCAGTAAGAGGAACATAGATTTTAATTCTTGAAATTTCCTGCTCCAAACTGAAAGGAATTTGATTCTTTGAAGTGCTTGTCTCAGCCTTATTAACTGCCACTATGTTAGCAAAATCTATTTGCTGATTTTTTCTATTTACATTTGAAAAAATCATTTTAATAGGAGTATTAGCTGAGGTGCTAACACCACTAAGGTCTGCACTTTGTTTTGTATTGTTTTGAGTGCCTTTCTCTTTACCTTTGTCAGAATTTCCAGCCACTGTTTTGTCCTTTTTTTTTACAATTTTGGGTTTGTTTACAGTGTTTTTTTGTGAAGACTTGTCAGACGTTTTGGTTTTGGGAGTTTCTTGATTGGTTTTACTTCGAAGGTCATATTATTTTTGAGATTATATGATAACATTTTCCATGTCCTGATAATAACTTTCATCCTCATCTCTTTTGTCATCATAGGGTGTGTAAATACCTTGTTTTCTATCATAATGAACCTCAAAGTCATCATTATCTACTCCCAGCATGTTGATATCATCTTCCTATGTTTTCTCATTTGTTTCTTCAACCTCACTCACATAGTTTTGATGAAAGGGAGGAGTGATCTGTTGATCATCTTCCCTAGGTCTGTTTGGAGGTTTATTTCTTCTAAAATTTTGATTTTGGTTTTGGTTTTTGTTTTGAGGAGAAATTTGGTTTTGAATTGCTTGTGATCTCTGAAGGATGCTCATTTTCTTCATCATCTCCTCCATCATTCTTTCCATCTTTGATCTGGAAGTAGAAGGTGTGGATTCCTCTCTGAAGGACACTCTCTTCTCATTCTTCATTCTTTCTCTTTTCTCCATCAAGTTAACTTCCATAGCAAGAGCCCCTTTTTGAATATCTTCAAGGGTTAGAGGATCTCTTTATCTCAGCTGATAGGCCATTTCACGGTCAAAACCTTTAGGAAAATTATTTAACGCTAAGCCTTGTGGAGGTTTTAGATCTGGGGGGAGTGCATTATACACACTGTTAAATCTAGTGCAGTAAGCTTGTACACTTTCCCTAGTGTTTATGTGGAGGTTCTTGTAATCAGAAAGTATTTGAAGAGGATTCTTCTTCACTTCCCATTTGTTTAAGAATGTCTAATGGAAGGCTTGGAGATCATTGATACTGTGGGGGGCTAAGCCTTTAAACCATTTTCTTACTTCTCCCCCTAGACTCTGAAAAAATAATCTAATATTGACAGATTCATCATCAATTTCATTTATGTCAAAGTAGTCAGTCATCTTATCCACATGTTGTGATGCAGTAGTAGCATTACTAGAATCATATAATGGTATTTTGGACTGATAATCTTGTGGAAAATTGAATAATGGTACAGTAAGGACTAAGGGAGCATACCATGTTGCCATGATATGTGGTGGAAGTGGATCTACAAGAGGTGGATTAACAAGAGGGAAAGTGGGCTAAAGTGGAGTGGTTTGAACAGTGGATGTAGGATGAGCAGATGTGAATGGACTAGGAATAGATTGCTGAGTTGATCTTGGATGAGAGACACCTAAATTGTGAAGGAAATGTAAATCAGGTGGTGTTGTTTCTCTACTACTAGGATTTTCACTTGTTTCAGGAGATGAAAGTAAAGACTCGGAATCTAGCTGATCTAAATCACCAAGTGACCTAGTTCTAAATGGATTTCTTAAGTCGACTTGTGATTGTTGTAGAGCTGCAAGATTTTCAGGAACTGAATTAGCTCTCAAGGGTGATCTGAAAACAGTTGAAGATTTAATCCTAGGAGACTTCCTAAGAATGCTTTCCGGGTTATCAACTATCTCATGTGGCTCTGGGTCAGGATAAGCTCTGGTATGAATCTTTCTAGAAGCCACTATGCTGTGTTTTTCAGACCCAAGTAAACAATAAAAGTTTCAACTAGATATGACAATTTTTAAGAGGCAAACTGATATATTTTACAGAAATTTTAATCCTACAGTCCTCTAACTGAGTTTAAATGATGTTATAAATATTATGTGTCTTCCCAGTGGAGTCTTAAGGTATGTTTAGGATTGTGGAGTTGCCAAGTGGAAGTTTTTATCTTGTTTGGAAGTAAAAGGTTTTATGGTCCACCACCATGTTTATTAAATACCAATCTGAAATATTCTGGTTTTTCTGAGTTATTTTTTAGTCCTATTGGTTTCTAAGAGTGTCCTAAATCTGTTTCAAAACTTAGCTATGGTTATGAGGCAAAGAAACTCTGCTCTTATGGCTAAGCTAGCTGATCTTTCCAGGTTAGATAAATTCTTATGAGAATCCTAGGGTTTGCCTAGTTTGTCACTAATTCAAACAAGTTTTACCATGATTACCATTACTTGGTAGTGCTTGAAAAGGGATACTTGTACTCACAAGGTTTTATGAAGTGTTTAAGGGAACCTAAGATGAAAATTTGACTCTAATTTCCCCAACGGAGTCGCCAGAAATGTTAGCTCCCTGTAATTTGCAAGATTGGCAAAGTCAAACTGCAGAGAGAACAATATTTCAACCACTTTGGGATTCTAGGATCTAGCCCTCCTGAATCCAGAGAGGGATCTCTCCAATAAGTGCAAAGATGGTTTTATCTTTAAAGCTTTTGGGTAATGATATTAGGCTAGTTATGAAGTTCGAGGGTTTTAGTTTGTTTTCGATGGTTGAGCATGATTATTATTTGAGTGAAAAGTTCTAAATGGAAAAAGTTTCAAAGTTGTGAAGTTGCAAGAAATCAGAACAAGCTTTTGGCTAAAAATATGGATATAATGTTGGTTTTTAGTCCAGCATTATAATCCTCCAAAAACTGTGAAAACAGTCTTCAATCCTTCATTTCTGGCTTGTTTTAGTCTTCAACACTGATACTCTTCATTTAATTTAATTCTCTATGTCTTGTTGATGTGCAGGTATATAAAAAGTCCATACGGCATCAATGCCCATGAAGCATCGACAAAACGTGAAATTGAACCCTGTGGAATGATCTTTCTATATGCACAAAGGCACGGGGATCGTCATCCCTGGCCTTTGGTTTTCCTTTGATATAATGGAAAAACCATTAAAAACCTGTAGAAATACATTAAAAAAATTAAGAAATCCTGCGTATTGGGTAAAACTGCTTTGGAGGCTTCGGTTTGGAGCATGACTGTTGGATGAATGCATCCAACGATGGAGATTTGATGCAGAGGTCAAATGGAGGCTGTTTGGAAAGAACAATGGTGAAAATTAAGTCACAGCCGTTGATTGCGCATAGATCAACGGTCAAGAGGAATAATAATATTATAAAGCGAAAGGGTCACTTTACAATGGGATAAGCAGAAAATGTGAAGAAATACAAAGGAAAAAGGGAAAAAATCCCTTGGCGGAAGAAATATGTGTAAAAACAAAAATTGGGGTTTCAGGATGATCATGGGTCATCGGATGAGATCAGGCCATGAGATCAACGACGGAGATCGTACACTGAAAATTCTTTGGAAAAGGTGGGGGGCGATGAAACAAAGAGAAAATGATCTGAGACCGTTGATCTGCAGAGATCAACAGTCGAGGAGGAACGCGATATAACATAATGCAAATGGGGAAAGGTGGTATCGAGAGTGAAAACTGGTAGTATCGCGCGATGAAAAGGCAGGTATGCGGTTTTGAATTTTTGAACGCGATATGTGTTATCAATTGACACGTGGCGTTTCAATACTGCCCATTTCACGTGTTTTGGAGAATTATCACCTGCGCTTAAAGTTACGTGATATGGAAAGTCAGCTATTAGATCTGGGGCCTCAGATCTAACGGTGGGGAGTGAGCGCGATATGGATATGAGGTGAAGGTCATAACAGGCAGGGTGGTTTTGTTCTGAGCCATTGGATCAAATATTGGAAGGCTAAGATTAGATCTGGAGCGAGGCAGGACCCACAAGGATCGGGCCTGTCGGAGTTAATATGAGACGTTAGATGCAACAGTTCAATGGCTGAGATGTGATCTGTGAGTTGAGTGAAATAATACGAAGGTGGAGAATGGGTTAATAAGGGTCATTGATCTGCAGAGATCAACGGCTGAGAATTGGCCAAAAACATTATGAAGCGGGGCATATGAATTTAACCAAAGTCGGGAAACGCAGTCTGGACTGTTCGATCTGGACACGTGGATAGACCAGATGCAATTAGAGGCATGCGATCAGCGGGGGAAGAACTTAAATGGTGCCAATGCAAATGGTTGTGGGTCGTCGATCTGCAGATCAAATCGAAGGTGGAGGATGAATCAGAGGAGTTCTTCAGCGGGGAAAGGGCTTTGATCAGAGCAAATAAGAGCCGTCGGATCGGAGATGTGGTGGATAGATCCAACGGCGAAGGATTCATCAGGGGTAGTCAATCGGGAGGGGGAATAAAATGCACCCGATAGAACCTGCGATGAGATATTTCACCCACCATTGATCAGCTTTAGATCAAAGGTGGAGATTATCTCAAATATTGAACCGGCAGAAACCCTTTAAAACATATGAAAACCAAAATTTTTATGAAATACAAAGGTTTTATGGTGTTGGGGCGGGTTTATACAATGAGGCCTGGTGCCTGATTGCGGGGCCTATGGATATATGGAAAACAAAGGCCCAGGGCTTATATGTATAAGGGATAATCGCGTCGGAAGGAAGGTCGGGCTTTCCAATCTACCTATTTGAATTTCTCTGATGCGATTAGCACTTCGAGACTTTAACTCTTGGTCCTGGGCATAGGTTTATATGGAGAGAAGTGAAGGGCGAGATTTTATACAGCGGGGCTCAATCATATCGGAACAATGGTGCGGGAATTTTCAATCTACCCATTTCATTAAAAAACATTGCTCTGGCGGGTTTAGACCAAAACTTAGGAAAAGTGGGTTTTTTTAATTAACAAAAGGAAAATATGAACGGGGAAAGTTTATATAAACATTAAAGCACCTAATTGCGGGCTCATGGGTTTTATGAAGCGGTAATGGTATTGGGGATTATATGCAAAGGGCTAATCGCATCGGAGGCTTTAACGAAAGAAATAGACTTGCGCGGGCCGATTTCTCCAATGCGATAAGTGCCAAAAGGGCTTAGTGCTTGGTTCTAGCGCTAGGGCACATGTGGGGAAGTGGTTAGGACTTAGCCCAAAGGGGCTTAAGCCTATAGTAAAAAACTTATTTTTCTTGAAATTTTCAATGTTTTTTGATGGATTTGGGGGTTTCGGCAAAGTTTAAAAATGAGTTTTAAACTTTTTAAAATGGATCTTATGAAGGGGAAATGGGGAAAAATGGAAAATAGAGGAATTTATGAGGAAAAAAGAAGGTAAAATGAAGGTTAGTTTTGAGGTGGAAGGAAGGGAAAAATGGTGTTTTGCAGCAGTCTTTTCTCTATGAAATCAGTAGAATTTTTGAGTTGAAAATGGAAACAACAGAGAAGATTTGAATAGAGGGCATGATGTCTTCATGAGTCTTCAAGAGATAACACTTTTAGCAATAAAAATTGTTTCTCGAAGGCTCCAAAAATGATTTAGCCACCTTTTGATATAACAAATTTTATAGGTGGCTAACATTTCCTACATATGATTTTTCTATTAAACTATGATTAGATTGGTTGTGTTACTTTTTTATTGTTAATTAATGATAATTGCATAGATATATTGCTATGAAAGATGGATATTGTATTGTTAGAACAGATAAATGGATTGCAGATATACTGTTTATCAGCACACGTAGGGTTGTGTTAATTAACCTAGTGTTTTTGGTTAGGGTTTTTGGTGCGCAAGTCAGTATGTGTAATAAGATTGTTCTGAAGACACCCACTTCATTTAATTCTCTATTAGGGTGTGGAAAATTAGTTCCATCACCCCCCATACTACTTCGGGTGAGACTTTGGCCTACGCAAGAAGTTCATTGTCGAAAGGGCCAACAGTAAGAGGGTTTTGTTGGTTACGCGCCAACTCTGAACCTAGGTCAGGACCCCTCAAGCCAAAAAATGGTTCCATTTTCAGGACCGAGATCATTTTGAGAGAGATTAGATGTTTTGGTAGCCATCAAAGACTGAATTAGAAGACTGGTTTGAGAAAAATATACGTGAATTCTCCATGAACGAGAAAAAAAGTAAGAATTTGTCTGCTGAAGAGTGGGAACATAAGTATATTTTCATAGAGGTCCATGAAATTTTCTTTGTGAAATTTACCCTTGAATTGAAGGAGAGGTTATTAAGGTTAGAAAATTTTCATACCTGCTGGAAGGAATATAAGATCACTTAATGGATGCCTGAGTTAATACAACAGTTAGAGCAGACTGATAACTCCATCACCTGCATCGTAGACCATTGGGTTGACAACGTTCTAGGTGGGTTTGTGAGAATGTTTGTAGTAGATTAATTTGTGTCATATTCTGAATCAGAAAGGAGTTTCTTCAAAGGACTGAGAGGTAAGTTCATAATCTCTTCGCCTTTTTTGATTAAGATGCTATTGCGTGAAAATGGTATTCTCTGTAGTCACACCGAGTGCATGACCCCAAATTAAGTAGAAAATACTACACACAATGAAAAATACTTCCAGGTTAACCAGAGAGGACACATATTGGTAAACATCCCTCTAAGAAACCCACCTAATAGTGATACAAAGAGTGGTGAGGCTACGCGCGCTGAAGGTAGCCCTCCATCTACCCCACAGTCAAACTCGCACAGGGGTGAGACATCTCCTACTCCACCTCCACCACCACCAGGAGGTGATATGGCTACACATATGAAGCCACCCACCTTCAAGGGTGTGGGGGATGAAGACATGGAGAGATTCTGGATTGTTGCATATGCAGTATGGACTGCACAAAATATCAACGTTGATGCTATCAAGAGGGCACAACTAGATATGGTGTTTGAAGGTCGTGTGTTGGACTGGTTTATGGGATATCTAGCTCAGAATGCTAATCCTACTATCGATAAAATAAAGAAGGCCTTAAAGCAGCAGTTTAGAAAATCAAAGTCCTACTCACAATGTGTAACAGAGCTGAAATAAATACGAAAAGAGCCAAACGAATTTGTTTGGGAGGCAGACGAGCGATTGAAGCGCAGTATCAGCAATGGAGGATTTATCTATGATGATAAGAAACATCAGGAATGGTTCATTTCCATGCTCTTGCCACACCTACACGGCCCTATGAATCAGTAGAAAATTGATTCAGAGGTTGAGGCTCTTGAAGTTGGCATGAAGCTGGAAGCCGCGCCCAAAACTAATGACCAATTTGGAACTCTACAAATCCAATATCAGTTGCAAGTGATGCACTTGGAAATTTAGAAGCTGCATAGAGACAAAAGGAAATAAGTCAGCACAGAAGTATGGTATATATGTTGTAAGGGTTCCTATCACACTAAATATCAGTGTACCTTGTTTCAATATTACATGCAAGCGGGAGGACCAAATCCATTACGACCTAGGGATGTTGCAGGACCGAGTGGTACTCCCACGCTATGGTGCACAGATTGTCAAGTGGCTAGGTGGTATGATACAAACCATTGCCCTTGATTGGGATGTTATGTACCAAAACTAAAGTAAAAATGGTGTAGGTTTTTTTCATTGGTTGGCCATGATGAGCACCACTGCCACACATTCGATCTGATGATAGACAATGCCAACCTCTATAGAGTGAAAGCTGACCCATCTTCACCAGCATCCCCTTCTGGGTGTGGTGGATCTCTATCCATAGGAATGGGAGGAGGGAGAGGTGGAGGTATAGGTCGCAGAAGAGGAAAAATGATCTGATACAACTATGGAGATGTTGTACACTTTGTGTGCGACTGTCCAAACCCTGCACAACAGTCTTGCAGGTATTGTAGAAAATTCGATCATGTTATTGAAGATTGTCCTGTTTTTATTGCTAGAATGTAGGAGAAGCAACAACAGACACCTACACAGAATATACAAATGGTTAGAGATGAGTTGTGGGATGATGATCCAAGTGTAAACATAATTACATGCAGTGGTGCTCCCACTGGAGGAGACGAGAGAAATAAGGCTGATGCCAAACCATGGATTAGGAAGGCTTCTAAGAAGAAGGAAGGACTCAACCTGTAGAAGGAGAAGGAGACTTTTGTAGAAGCTAGAAAGGAATTTGTTGCTACAGGTGCATCCACATCCAAGTCAATCACAGAAGCAAAGATGGATGATGAAGTGAAACCCTTCTTGCAAGCATGCATCAAGCTATTGCATAACTAGAAATCAGTAGACAACCTTTAGGCCCTAATAGATAGCTGCTCAGATAAGGAGTTTCCTCAAACTAAGAACAAGGTTGTAAACAAGATCGACAAGAATAATAAGAGAACTGGTCGAGAGATGTGCATGACTATGAAAATTGGGGAATATGAGATGGATCAGGTCATTTTGGACTTGGTATCTGATGTGAATGTGATACCTAAGAAAACTTGGCTGAATATGGGTGAACCAAAGCTAGAATGGTCCACCATTTAGCTTCACATGGCCAATCGATAGAAGATTATTCCACTAGGGAGACTTGTACAAGTTTTGGTAGATATTGCTAGAGTAAAGGTATGCTCAAACTTTGAAGTAATAAAAATTTTGGATGATGCAGACCCATACCCTGGGCTGCTAGGGCTGGATTGGTCCATTTATATGGGGGGAATCATCAATTTAAAGCACAAGAGCATGATCTTTGAAAAAAATGGTACTCGGGTTATAGTACCTTTGGATCCTGTAGAAGGGGAGAGATATACAGAACCAGTGCACGATGAAGAAGATGTTGACCATATCTACATGTTGACTACACGAGATGAGGATTGGATCAACCCAACTGCTGATGGGACGCTGAATTGGGAAAATGAGAGTTCATGTTTCTCTGATTCGGATGGGGAAATTGAGAACTAGAAGAATCACATGCATGATTTTTCTGCACTGCACTGCCTCAAAGTCACTAAAAATTTGTGATGCATCTCCTGAGAGTTATGGGAATTACCCTATTTTTATGGTTCTAGCAATGTTGTTTTATTTTTGGAAAATTTGGAAAAGGTTGTCCCGAAATAGCGAAGGTTCTAGGCACTCAATCTTGCCATGTGCACAACTCCAGCATGTTGGAGCGATACACACAAAGGGAACTTTGAGGATTGGGAGGAATGTATTAGAATGACGCAGTTACACTCTGAGTAGCCCCCTTTCCAACCCACTAAGATTTTTGGTGGTCAAGGTGATCTGCGCAAACACCTGGCTACGTGGATGGAGGTTTGGGATAAGATGCCCAGGGCCTAATGGGTTCACATGTTTATCCATACGTTGGGACCAATCCCTATTGCATGGTATTTGTAGACTGATTTGTGTCAAGGGACTCTCAATTGGGTTACAATGAGTGAAAATTTTCTATTAACCTTTAGCATTGCCGATGGATTAGAAGGACTGGACGAAGCCTTGCAGGGTATAGAAGCAATTATCTTTGATGATTTCCATCCTCTGCTAGAATATGATGCGCCTTCATGGGAAGCGCCAAATGGAGGATATTTCCAACTGCAGAAATCTTTCAGTGGAAGATAATTATGAAGATCCAATAAATATCAACATCCCAGAATCCGAGGGGGAGCACGCAGTTGAAGTGCCCTTGTTAGGAATGATGGATGTGACTAAGCCCGTAAAACTAAAGGAAGTCAACATTGGGACGAATGAACAACCCAAGTTGGAAAAAATAGGAGATTATTGGGATGATGACATAGTGGGAAAGGTTGCAGAGTTGTTGACCGAATATCAGGACCTGTTTCCCACAAAGTTTTCTGAGCTCAAAGGAATTGTTGGAGATTTGGGAGTTATGAAAATCACTTTGAAACCATATGTGCACCCTGTCAAGTAGCGACTATAATATTCCTAAATTAGCATGCAGCTAATAGGAATATTAATTTTTCTTTTTATATCTAGTTAGATGAATAAATGGACAAGGAGGCTCATAAGTTGCTTAATTAGGCATAAAATCCATCCTAATGTGAAAAGGGATAATTTTAATAACTAGATAAAACATCCTCATGTGTGAACACGGTTTAAAATGTGTAGACAAATTCAAGTTTTACCAAGTCAACAACGTTATTATATGAGGAGTGGATCATAAATAAAGACAGCTCAATGTGAATGAAGATCAATCTAGCTAATCAAAATGAAGACACCTTGGGTGTGAAAAGAGACAATGCATGAAGATCAAGTCAAGGTTTAATAAATCAAACAAAATTTTAAAAATATGAGTGGGACTAATGGAGACAATGTAATTTTGGTGGATAAGCCTTTGCATGGAAGCAACCTCAAAATGGGTGGGATACTTGGTGAGGAAGCTCATCAACTATATAATGGAGGGAATGGCAGCTATATGGGGCATGATTGAAGATTATATTTTGTATGTGGTATGTTTAGACTGCTTCCATTCTTTGGATGTTTAGCTAAGTTTGTTGCACTATTTAGTGCAAGGGTTTTCTCATGCGGGAATTCCTTACTTATTCTTGGAGAACTTGTTTAAGGGATCTAAGAGAAGAATCATGTGCTAAATTTTCCACCATATGGTGTTAGGCCAAGCAGTCACCTTCAGAAAAAACGTAGTCCCTTGCAAAAAATGTGTTATTTCTTAAGGTATTGCAGTGGAGGGGTTTAACCCCCTATATTTTGAGCTAGTTTCCCTGAAGGAGGATCAACATTTTTCCCGAGAAAGCTAGTAGGAGGAGATACAACCATTTCTTTGCATGATAAACCATTTTTATGTAGAGCTTCAGCCATATAGCATGATTCAACCATGGATCTGCAGTAGATGCTTCTTGTATTTCATGATTAGCAAGAAACCCTTGCCGAGTCACCTTGTATTTCTGTAAAAGAGTCTAGAT
Source organism: Pinus albicaulis (assembly GCA_034641835.2). Taxonomy (NCBI): domain Eukaryota; kingdom Viridiplantae; phylum Streptophyta; class Pinopsida; order Pinales; family Pinaceae; genus Pinus; species Pinus albicaulis. The sequence continues at coordinate 623,715,825 of CM076578.1, read as the reverse complement.
CTTTGTTTTTGGGCCTCATTGATTAATATATAAGAAAATCTATTTTTTCTTTCATATTTCTGAGTATAACCCTCAATAAACTGCACTTTCACTTTATGCAGTATTTTTTTGTTGTAGTAGTCTTGGGTTTTGATGTGTTTTTGGGCTATTTTGGCCATAGGAGACCTGTTTAACTAGGAAAAAGTGATTTGCTTCTGATTTCCTTACAGATCTAGTCACTATAATGTTAGATCTAATGGATCCATTGGCTGAATTTTTTTGTTGATGCTTATATTTCTGAAAAATTTGTTTTCTATGCATGTATTGTTGAATTTCCCATTTGGTAATATTACAGTGGAATCGAAGCTCTAATCTTGGCTCAGCCTGTGTACTACAACCATGATGGAGTCTTCCCATGAGAAGGAGAGGATCTACAAAAGGAATCAAGGCAAACCCTTATTTTCTGGAATGAATAAGTTCTCAAAGCTTATTCTACACACTTTGCATGGCATCAGAAAAGACATCAAAGAAATGAGGAGGGAAAAACATGGGGATCCCTCATCAATATTTGAACATGAGGAAAGCTCTAATTCCTCATTATTATGGGTGTGTGTACTCAGTCACACCATCAGATTTAAAACACTCTACCACCCATATGTTCATGACAAATGAGATGGAGAAAGGAGATATGCCAAAGAGGGAGACTCTTGGTGATTATTTGCAAGAGTATGAAGCTCAATCTAAGGGGTTAAAAGATCATTTGAACTTCCAAGGGTTTTGCAAGATCAAGGAGAAAAGAAGCACAACGCTTGCTAGGGGTAGATTTTTTCTATCTAATTTTTATGGATCACCTAAATGTCCAACTAGGGTTTGGGTGAAGAAGCTTGACACCTATGTGCAACAACATCAAGTTTCAGAAAAGGAAGCCATCAAAATAGTAGCACTACATATTGAGGGTAAGGCTTATGCTTGGTGGTTTTTTAAATATTTTTCCTTGAAGAATGCAAATACATCTACTTATGCAAAGTTCATTAAAATATTAGTGGAAAGGTTTGATGAAAAATCTCATGAAACATCTTCTATGGAACCTATCAAACCAAAACAAACAAAACCTTTGCATGAGTTGGGAGGATCTATAAATCCAAATCCATTTCAGAAAACCTTTGAAGGGATTGAAAATTTGTATACCTTGCCAAGGGCAAAGTCCCCATTGCATGATGATATTTCTTCTCAAGAGGAAGAAATGGAGATTACTCTTTCAAGGTGTTATCACTCTGTAATTAGCAAGATTGGCAAAGTCCAACTGCAGAGGTAACATCAAACTGCTTTGGGATTCAAGGATCTAGCCCTCCTGAATCCAGAGAGGGATCTCTCTATAAATGAGTTCAAAGATGTGATCTTCAAAGACTGGAATTGTGATATTAGGCTAGTTATGAAGAGCATGGGTTTGTTTTGTTTGTTTTTGGTTAGGCGAAGACATGGTGAAGGTGAAAGCAGTTCAAAATAAAGGGTGAAGAGCCTGCAAATGAAGGAATGTTTCAGCTGATAGCAAAAGACAAAGACAACTTTAACCCATTGAGCTATGGAGTCATAGGAGGATTTAATTGGATAGCAAATTCAAGAAGGATCCATGGAGCAAGTCATTTACATCAAAGGATCTCTTAAGGTGATTAATGGAGTGAAACAAATAGGCAGTGAAAGACTTAAACAAATGAAAAAACAAAGCACAGTCTAAGATCAAGTAAGTACTTTTAAACTAGCTTGATTTCAACATGTACTTAAGGAGAAACATAAAAGTATTTCTGTTGATCAGGTAAGTGCTTTTAAACTAACCTGCATTGAAGTACTTTCCATCAGAAACATTTAAAAAAACAGTTCGAGCAGCCTAAGATCAGGTAAGTGCTTTTAAACCAACCTGCTTCAGCATATTCGATAAGGGAACATAGATGATAATCACAAAGAGAAATCTAGATCAGCTAAGTACTTTTAAACTACGCTGCATTGATAAAATCCAAGGATAACAAAGAGAACATTCATCTCAAAGAGCTATCTAGATCAGGGAAGTACTTTTAAACTAACCTACATTAATAAACTATTCAAAGAGGACATTCAAATGAAGAAAACATAGAAGATAAAGCTTTTAGTAAGAGTAGGGTACCATGGAGAGTATATCCTAACTCTATGTTTGCTGCTCTTTATCAGAGAAAGTGAACAGAGTGAAAACATTAAGTAAAACGACAATTGACAGTAAGGAACACATCACCATTGACATAGTTTCAGAATTCCATGAATCAGCAGCTTGTATTGATATTCAAACCAGTTACAATCAGCAAGCCCGGTGGGTCTCTACAACTTTGAACTTCTCATATTAGCTTATGTATCTTTCAATTACAGAACAGGGCATCAGTGGCTTCAGAATGACTATTACATGCGTTCAGATGTCCCGAGACCAACCTTTTGATCATCTTCTACAGAGGTATTTATAGAAGAATGGGGTGGTGGTAAACTATGAAAAGATCTGTTTGGATCAATTAATACAGAAGATGACTCTTCGGTACTTTTGAGGGCCTCGACCAAGAAATCTACAGGTGTTCATCAGCATTAATTGAGGTACACTTACAATTAAGCTCAGTGGGAGCTTTTTGCCATCCTTTGAAGCTCAGTGTCATGCTGGAGTGACTTTATTTCTACTTCCTGAGACGAAATGATCTAAATATCTGCTTCCAAACTGTTCTTTAATCTTCTCGAATGGTTCTGCCGACAATTAGAGATAATATAGCTCAATTAGTATTAATTGTTTGGCGGTCTTTGATCTCAACGAGACTGCAGGTGTCTTTTGGAGCCGTAGACGGTTCAATTAGCCTCTTCTTATGGCAGTGGAAGATTTCTTAGCTCGACAGATGTCTTCGCTCCTTCCCCAAACACTTTACTTTGCTTGAGATATGTGTTTGGGTCTTCAATCTCCGGTTCTGATATGTTTTGTCTTCGGCGCTGATACTCTTTAACCGTTTTTGAATTAAAACAATGTCTTGTTGATGTGTAGGGGCCGCACAGGCCTTTATGTGCTATCAATTCTTATGAAACATTGATAAAACTTCGAATCAAAACCTACAAAATACAAACAATTTGTTATAAAATCCTACGTATTTGGTTTTACTGCTTCAGAGGCGTAGGAAGAGAGCAGGACCGTCGGATGGCATCATCCAACGGTGGAGATTAACTGAGAGGAATTTTAAATGATGCGGGAGGAAGAATAAAATAGAACCGTCGATCGCGTGATGAGCAACAATGGGGGTGATCTGGGACCGTCCGATCTGGACACGTGGACGGCCCAGATTTAATCGTAGGATCAGCAATCGGGAGGGCAGCAACAAAGCATGCGATTGAAACATTGCGATTGAAACGCAACGATTGAAAATTTGCGATTGAGTGCAGGCCATTAGATCTGGTCTAGATCAACGGTCCAGATCCTTTAATTCTTTGCACCGGAGGGACCCTTATAATTTATGAGAAACCCATAAATTTCAATAAAAACCAAGGTTTTGAGCGGATCGGGCGGAATATAAATATGATAGGCTGGCGCCCGATTGCGGGGCCACTGGGTGTATGGAGTACCATGGGCCCGGGGCTTTATATAACTAGGGCCAATCGTAATCGGAACATTCGGGCCCGGTCTTTCAATCAACCCGTTGTGAATTCTCCGATCGCGATTGCGCGATCGGTCTTTTTGATCAACCCATTTTATCAAACACGTGATTTTGGCATTTTTAAAACAAACTTTGGAAAAATGGGTTTTCAAGTTTTACACAGAAAAATATTGATCAGAAAAGGATTTTTCAATGGCTTAGCGCCCGATTGCGGGCTTATGGGGCAGATGAAATGATAATACGATCTGCAGTTTAGGACAAAGGGGCTGATCGCAATCGACTTTTTGAAATGGCTCACAAACATGCACACTTTGAATCTTTTCGATGCGATTAGTGCTTCATGGGTTTGGCACTTGGTTTTTATGATGAGGGCGTATTGGGGAAGTGGTTTGGAAACTCAGGCCAAGGGGCTTAAACCCTTAATAGAGAAATGGGGTTTTTTTACACAGATTTTCAGTGATTTTCAAAGGTTTCTGAGGGTTTCGACAGAGTTCGAAAGAAGTTTGGAACTCTGCAAAGGCAATTTTATATGAACAGAGGGTGAGGAAAAATGGAGAACAAAGGAAAATGATGAAAATATGAAGGTTAGTCTCTGAGAGAAAAAAGGGGAAAAGGAGGAGGATATTGCAGCAGTCTTCTCATGGAATTTTTAGCAGAATTTTGAGTTTCTGAGAAATAATAGTGAAAACCTTGAGACATGAGCATGAGGTCGTCTACAGGCTTCAAGAGATAACAGTTTGGCCAAGAAAGTGTTTCTTGAAGGCTGAAAACATGTTTTGGCCACCTTTTGACAGACCAAAATTTACAGGTGGCCAACAGTGGCTCCACTTGGGGATGGTGCCGTCTTGAAGGCATCAAGAACTTCAGGATAGCATTCTCTGGGAGGCTGATCAATGCCTCGTTCTTTGGGCTGTTGTCTTTGCTGAAATGATCTTATTCTGGCTGAAAAAAGGTTAGCAGCATTGAAAAACAATGAATCCTCATCAACACAGGCTTTCTACCTACCCAATCCTACTGATCTAACATTTTTTCTTCATTTAGAGTGCACTTGGACTGGAAAACTCTTTTTCAACATTTTATTTTTTTGAAAATAGGAAATATAATCTAATTCTACCTCTTATTTCTCCCTGAACTCAGATTAAACAGTTGAGCTCAGATGTTTCTCTACCTAATCTACTATCTGTTGGGATTAAACTGTCCAACAGATTTCATTCTCTAGATTCTAAGACAGAAATTCAAAAACAGTCAAGTCAAGATTGAACTATTTGACTTGCTGTGATCTATGGCATAAAAACAAGCTGCACATAGACTATTAAAAATAAAAAATTGAAGGTTTGAATTTTTTTTTGAATCATCCTTCTTCTTATTTGTGGCTCAAGTTTTGAGCTTGTTAGAGCCACTTGCTTTCCTTGATTTCAGCTCTGGTTCGAATTTGTTTGAGCTATTATTTCTTCCTTTCTGATCAGATTTTGAGTTGATTAGAACCAGATTTACAACTTTATGACTCAGAAAAATAAAACAGATTTGAGTCATCTCTTGCTTGGAAACTTTAGGTTTAGGTTTTGGGCTTGTTTGAACCTTTCTTTTCTAGCCTAATCTATCTACTGATAAGCCAAGTTTAAACAGTTTGTAAAATCCAATTCACTATCCTATCAGCAGAAAAATTTAAAGCTAATTAGTCAAGATTAAATAGTTTGACTAACTAGAAGCGTGTTTTTTTTGAGGAGTGGCATTTGAGCTTACACACTTTCGGATTTATTTCTCTTTTTTGGCATGGGGCTTTGCCTTTCTTTTTTTATTTCTGCCCTCTTTTATATCTTTTATTGTTTTTTTATTTTCTCTTTTTGTTTTTATGAAACTGAAGAAGCAATGATATTTACAATGGAAATGAAACTTGAAAATTGAACTCAGCAGTAGTAATGCTTAAGGACCCTGCCATTGACAGGACCCCCAAACAGATCTGTGCCATCTAGCTCTTGCAGAAAAAAGGCATTTGGACCAATGGTGGACTAAATGATATAAGGGCCTTGCCACAAACTGTCAAATTTGCCATGTTTACCTTTTCCCTCTCTTCTAGAATCCCATTTGAGTACCTTATCTCCAATGTTGAAATCACAAGTCTTAGCTCTCTTGTCAAACAACTTCTTGATTTTTTCTTGCACTTTTTGAGCTCTGCTGTAAACTTCTTCCCTCTTCTGCTAGAGATGTATTGTCTCATTAATCCTTCTTAGCATACTATCTTCTTCTGACTAAATTTCTTGGACTAATTTTATTACTGGTACACCCAGGCTGGTAGGAAACACTGCATCTGCTCCATAAACAAGTTGGTAGGGGGAGGTTCCAATGGATTTCTTTGTGGTCAACCTATCTGCCCACAATGCATGCACCAGCTTGTTATGCCATGTATTTTTATTCTCTTCAAGTAGCTTCTTGATGATGGTCACCAAGCTTTTATTTGATGATTCAGCTAGCCCATTACCTTGAGGGTAATAAGCAGTAGAATGACACAATGTAATCTGATACTTGTGACAAAAATAAATCATCTTTTTGGAACCAAAAGCAGCAGCATTATCAGTAATGATTTTCCTAGGGCATCCAAATCTAGAAAGGATATGGTCTTCAAGAAATTTTATAATGACAGAATCTGTGGCATTCCTGGTAGGGATGGCCTCTATCCACTTTGTGAAGTAGTCAGTGGCTGTAAGAATCCATTTATGTTGGGCAAATGAAGCAGGATGGATTTCTCCTATGAAATCTAGGCCCCATTGTTGAAAAGGAGCTTCAACAATGATAGGTTTTAATGGTAAGGGAAGGAGTTTTCTTTTGCCCTAAAAAATTTGGCACTTGTGACAGGCAACTATCATTTTATGGACATCTTGGAAGAGGGTGGGCCAATAATAGCCAGCTCTAAGGATTTTGTTGGCTGTGGTTTTCCAGTAGATATGACCTCCACACTCTCCTTCATGGAATTCATGCTTGATCTTCTCTGCATCAACTTCAGGCAAAAATTTTAGCAATAAACCATTAGCATTTTTCCAGTATAAACATTCATTCAAAATGCAATAATTCTTAGCTTTCAACTTTGAAAACCTTGCCTTAGTTTTTGATAAATCAAGAGGAGCATTAAGATTTTTAAGTACATACAATATGTTGGCGTACCAAGGTGAGTTTTGGAACTGCTCTTCCATAGTGGGAGGGGGTAATTCTTCCTGCTCATCCAAGGCATCTATCATGTTAATGTCTAGGGCTTGTAGGTTAGATTCAGCCATTAATTGAGCCAAGCCCTGAACTTTGATGAGTTTGGTGGGTTTGATCTCCAAATCATATTCTAATATTACAACTATCCATTTGCCTCTCTTTCCATCAAAATCTTGTGACAAGATGTCTTTTACCACAATGCTGGGTACATAGGCAATGGTGTGGGAATGAAGAATATACACCCTGAAATCCTTTAAGGCCTTTACTAAAGCATAGGATTCTTTTTTCCATTATGTTATATTTCAAGGGTGCATCCCTTAAAGCCTTACTGAAAAAAGCAATAGGCTATTCCTGTCCTTCTGAGTTTTTCTGCAACAGAACTGCAGCTATTGTATGTTCTGAGGCAAAGGAAAAAATAAGAAAATCTTTTGAAAAGTCCGGGCTGATCAAGACTGGTGCTTGGGTGAGTGCATGTTTTACTAATTCAAAGGATTTTCTGGCCTCTACAGT